>JAJIBD010033742.1:0-66660 GCA_021461705.1 Cryptotis parvus | reverse complement strand
GCATTGGTGTTGGGAAGGGTGCACTGGTGGACTGGTGGAGGGATGGGTGCTGGAACACTATATATGAGACACAATTATGAACAGCTTTGCAGTTGTCTATCTCACAGTGGTTTAATAAAATTTTAGAAAAGAAATACATAGTAAGGGAAATTCGCAAACACACCAGAAATGAAAAGTGGTCTTTAGTAGGAAGTTTACCAAAGCAGGGTGGGTTGGGGGAACAATGGTTCAATAGTTGAGACAAGTGGACTTTCTGGTGGAGGGTATGATGCTGTAATGTTTTATGCATGTAATCCTATCATAAACAGTATTGAAAATCTTGGTATCCAAGTTAACTTTTTTAATTTTGTTTGAGGGTGGTGGTGCAAGCTCAGCAGTGCTCAGGGCTTACTCTTTTGTTCTGTGCTCAGAGATCACTCTTGGAATACTCAGGGAATCATATGGGATGCCAGGAATCAAACTGGTTGGCTACATGCAAGGCAAATGCCGGACCTACTGTATTATGACCTCAACCCCCATGATGCCTAAATTTATTTATTTATTTATTTATTGATCTATTTGAAGAGATGTGGCCCACTGCCAGCAATTTCTATCTTCATTGTCTATGCACCAACATCCACATACAAGGAAGATGAAATTGAGAACTTCTACATGGAACTGGAGGAAGTCTATAAAAAAGATCACACCTTCTACAAGATCATAGTCGGTGATTTTAATGCCAAGATAGGACCGAGAAGATCGGCTGAAGAATTCCACATTGGGACCCATGGCCTAGAATGGAACGAACAGGGTGAGAGGCTATCTGAGTTCATCATGTCCACCAAGACCATTCATGGGAACTCACAGTTCCAGAAGGCTGAAGCAAAACGTTGGACATGGGAATCTCCTGGTGGACAGTTCCACAATGAAATTGACCACATCATCTTCAATCGACGGTTTTGTCTGACCAATGTTGCTGTCATCCCCAAATTCCAAACAGGATCGGACCACCGTCTCCTTCAAGCAAAATTCTACTTCATGCAATGGGGAGAAAAGGCTGCAAAGTTTAACAAGAGAACTCCCAGAAAGACCACCAACTGGGAACTCTTTGGCACCATTGCAGCAACATGGGAAGATAGCATCATTGACGACATTGATAAAGAATACAACCTACTGGTTCAGCACCTCCATGATTGTGCAAAGAATGCCCAGAGAAAGAAAGACACAAAAGGATGCCTGTCATCAGAAACTCCAGCTCATTCGAGCTCATTCGCCAATGTGGCAAGGCGTGAGCCTCAGGCGACCAAATGCTAATGAACAAGCTTTCAAAGCAGTGCAGAGAAGCAATAAAAGTAGACTTCAAAGACAGAAGAGCTGAAATACTGGAAGATGCAGCAGAAGCTGGGAAAAGCATTCGCACCACCCGCCTGACCTTCACCAACTATAAGGCCAAGGTGACTGCCCTCCAAAGCCCTGATGGATCTATCACATCTTCCAGAAAGGCTATGGAGAAGATTATCTATGACTTCTACTCAGATCTTTTGATAGCCATGTCCACCTGCCCACATACCAAATTCCACAGGATGGATATGTCATTCCCCCTTCTGAAATCCGACATGCATTTCATCGATAATGAAGGGAAAAGCACCAGGCCCAGACAAAGTCAGACCCGAACACCTGAAGAATCTGTCATCGGTACTCATCAATACACTAGCTCGGCTCTTCACATGCTACCTGTCCGATTGCAAGGTGCCCTCCCAATGGAAAACCAGCAGGACAGTTCTACTATTCAAAAAGGGAGACATTCACTACATTGGCAATTATCGCCCCATCTGCCTGTTGTCCGTCATCTACAAGCTGTTCACTCAAGACATCCTGAACAGGATTGGCAGAACACTAGATGAAGACAACCATGAGAGCAAGCCGGCTTCCGGAAAGGATTCAGCACAATCGACCATATCCACACAGTAACCAAGCTCATGGAGGTTTGTAGGGAGTACACAATGCCTCTCTGTCTCACTTTCATTGATTTAAAGAAAGCCTTTGATTCTGTGGAGACTGAAGCGATCATCGAAGCCCTAGCAAGCAGGGTGTTCAAATCCAATACATCAAGATCCTTCATGAGCTGTATTATGGATTCACCACCAGGATCTCACCATTGTACAAGGAAGTGATCATTGATGTCAAAAGAGGGGTTCGACAGGGTGATACCATTTCACCAAAACTCTTCAGCGCCACCCTCAAGAACATCATGAGATAATTAGAATGGGAAGGAATGGGAGTGAAGATAGTTGGTCGGCAACTACACCACCTCCGCTTCGCTGATGATATCGTTCTAATAACACCAAACATTAGCCAAGCGGCACAAATGCTGGCTGACTTTGACCGAGAATGTGGAAAGATAGGTCTACAGCTGAACCTAGAGAAAACTATGTTTATGAAAAATGAGCTAGCTCCAGAGACCCCATTCACTCTCAATGGAACAAACATCTCTGAATGCAGCAGTTATGTGTACCTAGGTCAAGAAGTCAACATGATGAACAACCTAAAACCTGAGCTGCGCAGGAGGAAGAGAGCAGCATGGGCTGCCTTCACAAACATAGAAGAAATAGCCAAAAGAACAAAGAACCTCCGGCTCCGGGCACATCTCTTTGACTCCACCATTCTCCCTGCATTAAGATACGCCTCAGAGACCTGGGCCCTACAAAAGCAGGATGAGAATGCTATTTGGGTCTCCCAGAGAGGAATTGAAAGAGCTATGCTTGGAATATCACGCCTCAGTCAAGTGAGAGAAGGAATCTGGGGTTCTGACCTCTGCCGCTATTCCAGAATCAGGGACGCTGTCTCGTTTGCCAAGGCATCTAAAATCAGATGGGCTCTACACGTAATGCGATTTGGAGACAACCGCTGGACTAGAGCTGTTACCGACTGGATACCACGGGATGTCAAAAGATCACGTGGCCGCCCACCTACAAGATGGTTAGACTTCCTTGTCAAGACCCTGAAGGAATAGTTTGAGGCTCTTCATATTCCTGAATCAACCAGATGCCATTGGGCTACATTGGCACGTGATAGGGTCCAATGGAAATGTTACTGGCGTCCCCTCGAGGCAAGTCGATGAATAATGGGATTCAAGTGATCAAGTGATTGATCTATTTATTTATTTATCTATCCAACTATTTATTTATTCATTCATTCAGTCAGTCAGTCATTTATTCATTTATTTGTTTATTTGTTTATTTATTTATTTATTCATGCTTTTTGAGTTACACCCAGAGATGCTCAGGGGTTACCCTGCTCTTTGCTCAGGAATTACTCCTGGTGGTGCTTGGTGAACCATATGGGATGCCGGCGATAAAACCCAGGTTGGTGTTGTGTAAAGCCAAATGCCCTATCCATTGCGCTATACTCTGGCCCCAGTGGTGCCTAAAAAATTAATTTTTTTTCTTTTTAAAGATGAGGGTGGAGAAGATGGAAGTTGGAGAATGTGTCAAGTAGAAAGCGATCATCAAGTCTGGACTGGAAGATGCCACATTTCTAGGGCTAAGGGCTGAGTTAAGTGCAGGCAGAAGGAGGCTCGCCACACTGACCACCTTATCTTGCCAGCGTGCTAGAGGCTACACGGAGCAGCCACCTGGAAAAATCCTGCCTCAGAGACTCAGCAGAACTCGCTGGCTCAGATCAGCTCAGATCACTTACTAATTCCTGGAAAGCTCCAAAGAAAAGAAAATTAAGTCATTGTCTCTAAAAGCTTTCCCTCATGAGCTCCAGAGGCTATAGATAACAGAGACTGGATTGAATTAGTTAAGGTCATTGCCATTAGCATTCATTAGTCTCTGCTATCTGTGCTGTCTTTTGAAGTTTCTCTTGGTCCAGGAAGATTCTTTCAGACCCTGGGAGTGATTTTGTTTGTGCTGTTACAGGCTGGGAAACCAAGATGAGCACCCCAGGAGACGGAGAATACAATGATGCTGGCCACTGACCACCACTTAGGTCAGGGTGACTCTTCTGAATTAGCGCTCTTTCAGCCTCACCTTTCAGAGGGATGGTTCTTGGTCAGGACACCCACTTCGGTTCTCCACAGAGGATAGAGGGAAAGTTGTTTCTCTCTCCTGGGACATGGTTATCAAAATGAAAACAGAGTGTAAGATTAGGACCTGGTTTTCAGGCTTTGCTGAATTTATCCTAGTGTGACCTGAACTGGAGCAACACTTAATCATGTGCTCAAAACATGTGAGTTTCTTTGTAATGGGAGAGCACTCATTGCAAGTGAAAAAAATTGAATAATAGTCTCCTCTTTTATCTCCCAATCAGAGTAGACAGACATCACAGACACACATGCAATGAGCTATTTACATTCTTCATCTCATAGAGATGGCCATAATTGTTTCATGTCAGAGTGATTATTTTAAGCTTGCAGAGTATCTTCTTGGATAGCACTGGTAAACAAAGTTTGTTTCACTGAACATTTCAGGAAAATGACTTCAGAACAGTTTGAAATGGTCCAGGCAGGAAGTCTGGTTCTTTCGGAAGAAGCAATAGGTAATTTTTAGCTGTAAAAATAAAAGTGTTGTCAAATCATTTGTGTGAGCACTCTCACTGAAGATCTTACTTGAACCAATTGGACTCATTCTCATTGTCTTGTAAGCTAAGTGCACATGGGATTTCTGAAGTTGTCTTTTTATTCTGAGTTGACTCACTTCATGTCTAATCTTTTCCATGGCTTTGATGTATGGATTTGTTTATGTTGTAATCATTTGTTTAAAGACACTATGATTATTTGATTGTTGTGCCATTCTTTAGTCTTTGGGATTTTAAGAATTACCCATCACAGGTGATCATTAAGATCATTCTGCCAAAATAGAATAATGGGATTAAAATGCCACACACAGGTCTAGGAATATAGTGGAGTAATTTATGTACTAAATAGAGAATAAAAGCACCAAATAGAGGGCAGAGGCAAGTTTATTCCAATTCAAGGATTGTGTATTCAAAGGACCTCTGTTCTCCAGTCCATGCTGCTGTTGGCATAGAGCTGGTCTTGATAGAGCTGGAGAGATTTATCTCCCTCTGGATAGTTCTACCCCAGGACAGACTGCTGGTGATAATCATGGGCAATGACACACTAGTTTGTCCTTCTACAAGGGAAAAAATATCTTTGCAGGCTTAAGAGAACATTGATCTGACATTTGTTCAGGACAAAGCTTCTCTGCCTTGGGACTCCCTTTCCACTTGCACAAATGCCAGTTGTTCATGAATGATTCCCAGAAAGCAGTGCTGGACTGGAAAAGCTATGGAGAACTCGTGAACAGTGGGTATCCTTGGAAATTTTACACGCTTTTTTTTAGCACTTTACATTAAGATGCTTGTTATAGGAAGAATGTTTCCACTTTTCTTCACCATGCCCAACTCAAAATTCACATGTTGAAACTATTGAAACTCTAATCATCAATGAGATTAGCAGATGGGGCCTTTTGGGGAAGTCATAAATTCACGAAATGATGCCTTAGTGCTTGGCATAAGTGTCATTTCAATTAATTTATGTGCCTCTTTTATCTTTCAGTTTGGGGTCCATAGCCAGTAGTTCTGCTTTGGTTCTGGAGGAAACCTGTGGTACGTGGTGGGGGGGTGGGGTGGGGAAATCATGGTATAGACCTCCCTTAAGTGAAGCACATGCTCCAAAGTTATCTCTCCAGTCCTTAATGTCCTTTAAAAAAAGACACTATAGTGTTTTTAATTGAATTGGTGTGAGAAGGACCATTACAAATCTGTTCAGGATTGGGCTTCAGTCATACAGTGTTTCAACACCCATCACTCCACCAGGTTCATTTCCTACTGCCAGAATCCCCTGTTTCACTCCCACACACTCCAACCCCTAACCTACCTGTATACTCTATGGCAGGCACTTTCTCTCTTTCCTCTTCCCCCTCTCTCCTTTTGCACATTGTGGTTTGCAATACAGATACTGAAGGGTTATCATGTATACCCCTTTACCTACTCTCAATACCCAGTTCTAGTCCAGCGTTACTATTTCCAACTATTATTGTCAAACTGGTCCTTTCTCTATCTTACCTACCCTCTGCCCCACACACACTTGTGGTAGATTCTAATCATTGACAAGTCCTCCTGGCTCCTCTTTTGCCTGGTCTTGGATATTAGTCTCACACTATTTTTAAAAAATATCTCACAAATGAATGCAGTTATTCTATATACGCTCTTTCTTCTGACTATTTTCACTTAGGGTGATACTATCCATGTCCATCCATTTATAGGCAAATTTTATGACTTCATTTCTCTTAGCAGCTGCATAGTATTCCATTGTGCAGATATACCATAGTTTCTTTATCCAGTTTTTGTTCCAGGGCACTCAGGTTGTTTACCTACAGCATTTGCCACCCTTTGCAACATGAAAAAATATCTGCATTAAAATCAGCAAGTATTAAAAAAAAGAAAATCAGCAAGGAAGCCCTCCACAGACCCTGTGGCTGCATGCCTTGCCTTCACTTTCCATCTCCAGAATCTGAGAAATAGATTATTGTAGTTCATAAGTCACCCAGTCTATGATGTTTTGTTCTAGGAACCCAAATGAAGAACAATGCTATAAGTAAAGGGAGTCCATTCAGGATTTGCATGATTGTGATTTTTTTCACAATTAAAATTATAATATTATGCCACTGACCTAGGTTTGGTCCCCAACATCCCATGTGGTCCCATGAGCACCATCAGGAGTGGTCCCTGTAAGCAGAACCAGAAGTAAGCCCTGAGAATTGCCAAGTGTGATCCAAAAATCCAGAAACTAAATTAATTAATTAATTAATTAAAATTGTGATATGGGGGCAGAGATAATACAGTACGTTGGACACTTGTCTTGCATGTATCTGATTCAGATTTGATTCTCAGAATCTTAAGTTGTCCCCAAGCCCTTTCAGGAGTGATCCTTGAGCACAGAACCAGGAGTAAGCCCTGAGCACATCTGGGTGTAGTCAAAATCAAACAAAAACTGTGGTAGAACTGACCAGTATTGTCACAGTAGAAAGGAGGTGGCAGCCTCAAGACAGGGTGTACTACCTACCTCTTTAGGTACTTGATCACCCAAGAAGTACCTGGGGTACCTGGGACAAGGCAGATGAACATCCACCTTAAGCACCTGTAAGGCCCAGACCTTGGGTCTCACTAGCTCACCATGCCCATAGTTCAAAATGCACCCGAGGAACTGAAGCAATCGTTCAGGTGTTTGCCTTGCGCACTGCTAATCGGGTTCAGTCTCCGGAAATCCATATAGCATCCCAAACCCTGCTAGGTGTAATTCCTGATTGCAGAGCCAGGAGTAAGTTCTGAGCACTTCCAAGTGGCCCAAAAATCAAAACACAAAAATGTACCTGAATTTCACTTGATCTTCATAGCACAGGAACTAATCCCCAATACCCCAAACATTTTAAGGGAGCCATGGACTCAGGCTGATGCTCTGAATTCCTTATAGGAAAAGGAAAAATTAATTAAAACCTCTGCTTAGTCTGTCACCTACCTTTACAGATAAAAATTTCAGAGAGAAGGTGAATAGTTATGTAAGATAAGTTTATTTAGAAAATATGAGGGGGAGAGGGGAAAATGTAACATACTCAAGAAAGAGCAACTTTCTCCAGAGTAGGGAGGGCTGAGTGTACATCCCAAGAACTTGCAAGCATATGCCCAAGACAGAAAATGCATCCCAGCAAGGAAAAGACAGGAATTACACAGCTCAGGAAGAGATATGGGCAACAACACCCTGCAGTAGGGAAATACATATTTGCATCTACAAATATTAGATGCAAATATTTAAAATGGTTTAATATGGTTTTCCCAGCCTGCCCCAAAAGTCTGTTGCTAGGGTTCAGTGGAGGAAGAGCTTGGAATTGTGGTGGTTTTCTTTAATAATCTTAGCATAGCATTTGTTGCTACCTCAGAACTGCTCCTTTTAGAGGTCTGGCAGTGCTCTGAAGTTGGAATTCTACATCCCAACTTTTCTGGGATCCTCAAAGGAGTTCTGTAATTCAAAGGTCTTCATGCCCAAACCTGGTTTGGGTTCTCAAGAGCATCTTTCCCAACATATATTATCTGCACCTCTATATAGGTAATTACCTGCACTTTTGAAACAAATGGCGACTTCTTCAGCAATATCATTGTTCTGATATTGGTGTGAAATAGAGGTAATAATGGTGTGTGAAATACTTTCCTGCATTTTTACTCCTGGATGTCTAGAAGTGAGGTAACAGAGAGAAGTTCTATGATTATTATTCTCCTATAACAGGTATAGAGATGGTGCTTGGGAAGTCTACAGTTAGGGTCTGCTCTATTAGTCTCCGGGTGTTCCAAAAATCTTTCTTTCCCAATTCACACATTTGCCCCTTAACAAAATCTTAAAGAATAAGTCCTATTAGTGTCTGATATAGAGGCAGGCTGGAGAAGGGGGGAGGGAAATTTGGGGACATTGTTGGTGGCAATAGGGCACTGGTGGAGGGACAGGTGCTAGAAAAATGTATGACTGAAACCCAATCATGAACATCTTTTTAATTGTATATCACACAGTGGTATAATAAAAAAAATTAAAAAAACTAAATAAAAAAAGACCCACAGCTGCGCTGCTTCAGCCAGCTCCATGTGGAAGCAACCCATGGAGCTGACCTCCCAGTAAGGGGCTTGGCCAGCCCCTGGCCGAGTCCAACATTGCTCCAAGGGTTTACTCTCATGAGCCGGGAGAGACCATGCTGGCCGGACTTGGAGTGGAGTTTTGGGTCCTGCCCTTTCCTCCGGCCTCCATGCCAGTTGCCCCCGGGAAGAGAGAGACCCACCCACGCCAGACCTACAGGTCCCTTGGTGGTGCGGCAAAGCAGCCACGCAATATTTTTAGAGGATGCTGATTTTAGCATAAGATTCTTCCCAAGTTCTTTCGCATTTATACCTAGTAAACAGTTCTAGACTGGTTTTAACTGATACCAGTAAGCCTAGCAAGAATCCAGAGCAAAACCACACATCATGCAGTCAGTCATTCTCAACATCCAGACTCCATAGTTCCTCAGAGCTCCATCCAAGAGAAAACCAGATCTTCCCCCTTTAAGTTTCATCAGTAAATGCTCGAGTTGAGAACCTTTTACTGAGACTATACCACCCACACGGTAAAGCCTGGCAAGCTACCCGTGTTTTATTTACTTGTTATGCCAAAAACTAGTGACAATCATGGACCTCAGTTCCATGACCTGAAGAATGGTTTCGGGCTCCTCCTGTCCCTGGAGCAAGTAGATGCTCCTTTGGTTACACTTGCTTGTGACAGGACTAATGGAGATGTTACTAGTGCCCACTCAAGCAAATCGATGAACAATGGGAAGACAGTGACAGTGAAATAAAAAAGAATAAATTCTATTAAGGGGGCCAAGTTAATTTTCTTCCCTACCTAAACAGTTACTGAAAGCTAACCTTATTATGTTGTTGGAATCTTGGATATAGCAGAACCTTTTTAGAACAATGTTAATAGCATTAAATATATATCTGTACTCAAAAGAATTTGCTCTCACATTGCTCTAGGCCCCATTACAGATATGAAAACACCACTTCTGGGAATGGCACATTTTTCTGGCTAAGTTCTTTGTAAATCCTTTACTCCAGCTCCCAGAAATGTTCCTGGCAGGAATAAATGTTCAACACATTTTTATCGAATGCTTGTTGGAACATGTTATTTATCTTTTGCTTAGCACTGATTAATTTTTGATTCATTTAAAATATTGAACAGCAGGTACCCACCATTCATCTCAGTTGTGACTAAAGAGACTGTCTCCCTAATTAGGTGCTTTCCTCTCATTTTGCCAATTTACATTGCTATACTGAACAAAAATTCTTTCTAGTGAGTTGTGCATCCTTTTGAAGTGCTGAAGGGTACCCAAAAACTCATTGCTATCATTTTCTCACTAATCTTTTGTCTTAGTTCAGTGACCCTATCATACTGTTGATTCAGTTCTTTGCCAAACTTCTCTTTGAATTGAAAATTGTTACTGTTTATGAAAAGGAAAACAAAAACTAGCCAGTGGAGTTAGTGGGTTAGCGTAAACTAATCAAATGCTCACATTCAGTGAATGTTCTTGAGTTCCTGCTGGTGCATGCCTATACAGTTACCTAATTACAACGTTGCTTTCTCAGTGGCACTAATAACAACAATCTTCTGTAATTTATTACTTCCCTTTACAAACAGTTCTGAGCTATTTTCTTAGAGAACTGGATCAAATTTTCTATGTCATGAGCCTAATCTGAAATATGAGGAGTTTAGAGTACAAAATCTCAAACAATCCTTCCAACCCTGAGGATTAGAGCTGAGCCAGCAGGTAGATAAAGAAGCCTCTCTGATCAAAAGTTGTTTCATCTCAAGAAAAAAAAATCAAATGAATTATTTAATAATAATTATGTACAAGGTTGGTAAAACTTGACCTTGCTTTTGGTGTCAAAGGTGTGAGATACGAAAAGGATCTAAGGGTCAAAATCAGTGGTTCTCTAGAAGAAATGGATGAATTCCTGAAGTCCTATAACCTCCCACGACTGAAACAAGAAGACCTCCAACAACCTGAATAAGCCTATCACCATCGAGGAAATTGAAACAGTAATTAAAAGTCTTCCCAAACACAAAAGCCCAGGTCCAGATGGTTTCACTAGTTAATTCTTCCAAACCTTTAAGGAGGACCTACTGCCAGTCCTTTTCAAGCTCTTCAAGGAAATAGAGAAACAGAAACATTCCCAAACAGCTTCTATGAGGCACATATCACCCTGATACCCAAAACAGGGGAAGACAACACAAAGAAAGAAAATTACAGACCAATCTCCCTGATGAACACAGATGCTAAGATCTTCAACAAAAAAACTAGCAAACAGTATCCAAAGACTCATCAAAAGATTATACATCAAGACCAAGTAAGGTTTATCCCGGGAATGAAAGGAAGATTCAACATTCGCAAGTCAGTCAACATAATACATCATATCAATAAGAGAAAAATAAAAACCATATGATCCTATCAATAGATGCAGAGAAAGCATTTGACAAGATCCAGCACCCGTTCATGATTAAAACCCTACAAAAATGGGAATAGAAGGAACCTTCCTCAAGATAGTTACAGCCATCACAAAAAGTCCATAGCAAGTATCATTCTCAATGGAGAAAAATTGAAAGCCTTCCCCTAAGATCAGGGACAAGATAAGGTTGCTCTCGTCTCACCTCTTTTATTCAATATAGTGCTAGAAGTACTTGCCATAGCAATCAGAGAAGAAAAGGACATTAAGGGCATTCAGATAGGCAAGGAAGAAGTCAAGTTATCACTATTCGAAGATGATATGATATTATACCAGGAGAACCGTAAACTCTCTACCAAAAAACTCCTAGAAACAATAGACGTTTATAGCAGAGTAGCAGGGTACAAAATTAATACCCAAAGTCAGTGGCTTTCCTATATACAAATAACAAAACAGAGGGAAAGTGACATAAAGAAAATGATCCCATTCACAATTGTGACACAGAAAATTAAATACCTAGGAATCAGTTTGACGAAGAATGTAAAGGACCACTACAAAGCTACAAAAACTACAAAACATTACTTCAAGAAATAAAAGAAGACACAAGGAAGTGGAAACACATTCCCTGCTCATAGATCGGGAGAATCAATGTGGTCAAAATGGTAATACTCCCTAGAACTTTATACAGATTCAATGCCATCCCTATAAGGATACCCATGACATTCTTCAAATAAATTGACCAAACACTTCTTAAATTTGTATGGAACAATAAACCCCCCCGGATAGCTAAAGCAATCCTTGGGAAAAAGAAGATGGGAGGCATCACCTTTCCCAACCTCAAACTCTACTACAAAGCAGTGGTAATTAAAACAGCATGGTATTGGAATAAAAACAGACTTGTGGACCTATGGAATAGAGTTGAGTATCCTGACAACCAATCTCAAATACATGAACAATTAATCTTCGATAAAGGAGCAAAAAGGATGAAATGGAGCAAGGAAAGCCTCTTCAACAAGTGGTGCTGGGAAAACTGAGCACCTACATGTAAAAAATGAACTTGGACCTCTGTAACACCATGCACAAAAAATCAGATCAAAATGGATTAAAGATCTCAATATCAGACCTGAATCCATAAAGTACATTGAAGAAAACATAGGAAAATCCCTCCACGACATTGAAGCTAAAGACATCTTCAAAGAAGAAACACCACTAACAAAACAACTAAAAAGAAAAGATTATCATATGGGACTACATGAGGCTAAAAAGCTTCTGCACCTCAAAAAGAAACAACAACAAAGATACAAAGACAGTCCACAGAATGGGAAAGAATATTCACCCAATACCCATCTGATAAGGAGTTAATACCCAGGATATATCAAGCACTGATAGAACTTTACAAGAAGAAAACAGCCAAGCCCATCAAAAAAATGGGGAGAAGAAATGAACAGAAACTTCAACAAGGAAGAAATTCGAATCGCCAAAAGACATATGAAAAAATGCTCATCATCATCAGTCATCAGAGAGATGCAAATCAAAACAACAATGTGATATCATCTCACACCACAGAGATTGACACATATCCTGCAGAGCAAGAACAACAAATGCTCGCATGGATGCGGGAAAAAGGAACTCTCATCCATTGTTGGTGGGAATGTCGACTAGTACAGCCTTTTTGGAAAACAATATGGACAATCCTCCAAAAGACTAGAAATCAAGCTCCCATTTGACCCAGCCATACCACTCCTGGGAATATACCCTGGGAAACCTAAAATATGCAGCGGAAATATCATCCCTACTTTTATGTTCATAGCAGCATTATTCACAATAGCCAGAATCTGGAAACAACCAAAGTGTCCAAGAATCAATGACTGGATAAAGAAACTTTGGTATATCTACACAATGGAATACTATACAGCTGTTAGAAAAAAATAAAGTTATGAAATTTGCCTATAAATGGATGGACATGGAGAGGATCATGTTGGGTGAAATTAGCCAGAAAGTGAGAGACAGATATAGAATGACTGCATTTATTTGCTTGACATAAATATATATATATGTATATATGTGTGTGTGTGTGTGGTGTACGTATTATGATACCAATATCCAGGGTCAAGCGAAACATGGAATAGGAGTTCTTGTCAAAGGTGGAAACTACACAAACGTGTGGGAGTCAGAAACTAGGTAAGACAGAGAATGGAACAGTATGCTAATAATTGTTGAAAGTGCTGATACCAACCTAGAACTGAACATTAAATACAGGCAAAAAGATGCACATGACAAAATCTTAATGTATGTATTTTAATATACAATGTGGAAGGGAAGGAAAAGAGAAAGAGAGAGAGAGAGAGAGAGAAAAAAGAGAAAGAAATTAAGAAACCTGCCACAGAGGCAGGCTAGGGATGGGGAAGGAATCGGGGACATTGTGGTGGGAAATTGGGACTGGTGGATTGATGGGTGCTGGAACAATGTATGACCAAAACCCAAATATGAACATTTTATGAACAAAAAAATCAGTGGTTCTCATGGCTAAGGGTGCCCCTACATTGCCCCAGGGAAATTTGTAATGTCCGTGGAACAGCTGCTACTCTTTGGCAGTGTATAGAGACTGGGAATTCTGCTGAACATACTACAATGCACGAAGCTAGACATTTTTAGCCCCCAACCTCCATACCCAAGTATACCTGCAGTTTAAATTAAACTGCAGGAACACTCTCCTGAGCTGACCAAACTCACCAGACTCTACGCCACACAATCAGGAGCTTTCCCAGTATTGCAAGTTGAGAAAATAGGAAAGTGGCTCTTATTCTCATTCTGTTGCCAGCAGTAGCTAACTCAATAAAGTAATTGCAAATTAACATACATCTCTAGTTCATGTGCAGACCAGACCAGTCAGCAGTTGCTCACTCAATAAAATAATTGCAGATTAACATATATCCTTAGTTGATGTGCAGAAATTCATTTAAAGATTGCAAGCTCTTTGACAAGATGAGGGTAGCAGATTTATAAATTGTTTTATGAAGATTAATCTAACTTTGGATATTTTAATCTCAGATATCATCCTAGCAGGGCTTGGGGGACCGTATGGGTGCCAGGGATGGATCCCAGGCCATCAGTATGCAAGGCAATTGCTCTGTCCCCGACATCTACTTTGAATAATTCCCTTGTTCATTTTTGGAACTGACTTGACTGTGGATTAATGTTCTCTTTACTCTGGTTTTAATACCTTAAAAGTAACTCTTTGCTACTAAGAACATGTTGTTTATTTCGATAACAATAATCATCATTAGACCTGAAATATACTTTGTGTTTGCACTATACCTTCAATTGTAGACTCCTTAATAACCAAATTTTACTTGGAAACAGTTTGCATTTGAGTTTATGTGACACGTTTTGACCTGCTCAGCTCAGCAGGAAGCCAGAGAAACTGCAAATATATTTTAAAAGCTTTTAAATTCAGTACAAACAGTAATCCATAGTGAAGGTTAAACCTTGAAATTCCAGAAAGATTTGAAGGTTTTATAAGGTTTACCCACCCATTATATTAACTTCTCCTTTTTCAGTATCTAACTTAATTACTTTGAAAGACAATTGTCATGACTGCTTTTTAACCAAGATTTTGCCAATAAATGTAGCTTATTCTACTAACAATTAAATATGTCACTTTTTGAGTAAAATATAATTAAAGCTATATTAAATAGCAATAAGTCTGCAAGAATGTTGTCTTAATTGGATGAGATTTCTTCTGTTGAACTGATTATAATAGGATACTCTGTGACATATACAACATTTAAAACCCAGAACCAGAGTCACAGAGCCTAGGTTCAAATCCAGCTTACAATTTGCTTTGGGGCATTAATAGTCTCTTAGTGTCTCTGTTTCCTTGTGTTTAAAAAGAAGGGAATACCTTCTTCATAAGTGTTTCTGATTATAGTTAAATCAGTGATTCTCAAAACATGATCCATAAACCAGCAACAACGACATCATATGAGAATTTACTACAAATGCAATTTTCTGACCTCACCCAGACCTACTATATCAGAATCTCTCAAGATAGTTGTGATGCTAAAGTTTGAGAATCATCAAGCTGAATCAGGTAAAATATGTAAATAAACACCTGATGTATAACGAGCATCCAACAGATGTTAGCTCTAGTTAGCATTAATTCTCTATAAGTTTCTCTTCCACAGTACTTGCTAATTTCCCCCCCCCTTCTACTTTATTTGAAAGCATTCATTTCTGAAAGTCTTGGCTTGCATACACCCTGACTTTTAGTGGAGCATGAAATGACTATTTGAGATAATATTCCCTCCTTTCTGTCTTCCATCTTCTTTCTCTGCTTTTTTTTTGGGGGGTCACACCCGGCAATGCTCAGGGGTTTCTCCTGGCTCTGCACTCAGGAATTACTCCTGGCGGTGCTCTGGGGACCATATGGGATGCCGGGGATCGAACCCAGGCCGACACAGGCCGGCCACGTGCAAGGCAAACACCTTACCTGCTGGGCTATCGCTTTGGCCCTATCTTCTTTCTCTGAACATCTCCATCACTCCAAGCTTGCCTACAGGGCATCGTTATTGCTCGGTGATACCCATCCAGTTTGTTGCTGTGGAAGGAGTCTCTCTTTAGCTTCCCCATGACCTATGGTTGGGGAGAGGAATAGCTCCTCGATCCCAGAAAGTGCATAAATACTTTTCATTAGGAAACACAGCTTCAAATTCATTGTGCATTCCACTGCCCAAATTTAGGAGATTCATTTATACTACATTATATTTAAATCTGCCAAGCTATCATCCTAAGGGAATTTTTTTAACAAATAAAATGAAAGCTGGTGGATTACCTAAGAACTCCAAAAACAGTATTTTTGATGAAATTTGGGCCTTTCAGCATTACTCAAAGTGTTGACCTCTCTCATCAAATATAGCTATAAAGGCTCATTTAGACTTGGGCACCACGTAGAAAGTAAAGAGGCAATGTCATAGCAAGTCTTCTGGTATAAATAACCTGGTATGGGGGGTTGTGCCAGCAGTAAGATTTATCCTTTACTGAGGTTAACAGATCAATTAAAGCGACAAAAAAGAACCACTTTCTTAAAATTATATACAAAGGAGTAGAGAAAACAATTTCACAGTGAGAAACCTAATAAATATTACCCCAGTTTGGTGACCTTGGTCATAATCAGGAATTTTAAAAACTCCTTTTTAGCACATATTGAAAATTTTTGAATAACATGATAAAAACTGGCTTTCTCTGTATGGTAATTTTGGGTGGGGGACAATGGATGACACTCAGTGGTGTTCAACACTTACTTCTGACTATTGCTCAGATCACTTCTGGCAGGCCTTGTTGTATCATATGGGATGGCGGGGATCCGTATGACCCAGGTCGGCTGCATGCAAGGCAAGTACCCTACCTGTGGTGCTATCACTATAATCCCTAATATAGAGTTGTAGTTTAATCATGAAAAATATACCAGAAAACTAGAACAGAAGGATAAACATCCTATAAAAGTCTTGACCATACTCTTGAAGTACTCTTCATATTGTCCAAGCCATCAAAAACAAACAAAAACTGATACATGCCAGGGATACTAAACAACTGTGATGACTAAGTTCAGTTGGTGTCCTGAATAAGATGTTGGCACAGAACAGTACTCTAGGAAAAACTAAGAAAGGTCTCTATGATTGTGATTAGTAACAATGTTAGCCCATTAATTGTGACAGAGACACTATGCTTATGTAAAATGATAGTAAACATGGAAATTTGTTAGGAAGTGCATGTAAATTAGGAGCCAGAGAAATTGTACAGCATGTAGGGTGTTTGCTTTGCACGTGACTGATGCAGGTTTGATCTCTGACATCCCATATGGTCCCCTGAGTACTGCCTGGTGCAATTCCTGAGTGAAGAGTTAAGTGTAACTGCCAGGTGGAGCACCAAAAACAAAAACAAAAGTACAAAGAAATTATTTCTGATAAGATTACACAATTTTTCTGTAAATACCAAATAATTCTGAGAGCACAAATTTGTTCAAGACTAAACAAATGAACAACAGTAAGAATGGAGGGAAAGTGTGTATTGTGTACAATCTACACTCCTCTGTATTTATTTTTTATTTAAACTTATGTATCAGACAACATGACTATAATCTCCTAACATCAGACTATTTATTATGTTTATTCTCTAGAGTCTTGCATATACTTAATTCTTCGGGATTGATAGAGGAAACCCTTATCTCAAGAAAGAGACTGAGCTGGATTGATAGTTTAGCGGAGAGGACATTTGCCTTGCATGCAGCTGAACCAGGTTCTATCCTGACATCGTGTATGGTCCCCTGAGCACTGCCAGGAATAATTCCTGAGTGTAGAAGTAGGAGTTAATCTGTGAGCATCACTGGGTGTGACCAAAACAGTAGAGAAGAAAGAAAGATGGGAAGGGAAGGGAAGGAAGGGAAGGGAAGGGAAGGGAAGGGAAGGAAGGAAGGGAAGGGAAGGGAAGGGAAGGGAAGGGAAGGGAAGGGAAGGGAAGGGAAGGGAAGGAAGGGAAGGGAAGGGAAGGGAAGGGAAGGGAAGGGAAGGGAAGGGAAGGGAAGGAAGGAAGGGAAGGGAAGGGAAGGGAAGGGAAGGGAAGGGAAGGGAAGGGAAGGAAAGGGAAGGGAAGGGAAGGGAAGGGAAGGGAAGGGAAGGAAGGAAGGGAAGGGAAGGAAGGGAAGGGAAGGAAGGAAGGGAAGGGAAGGGAAGGGAAGGGAAGGAAGGGAAGGGAAGGGAAGGAAGGGAAGGGAAGGAAGGGAAGGAAGGGAAGGAAGGAAAGGGAAGGAAGGGAAGGAAAGGAAAGGAAGGGAAGGGAAGGAAAGGAAGAAGGAAGGAAAGGAGAAGGAAAGAAAGGAAGAGAGAGAGAAAGAAAGAGAGAAAGAAAGAAAGAAAGAAAGAAAGAAAGGAAGGAAGGAAGGAAGGAAGGAAGGAAGGAAGGAAGGAAGGAAGGAAGGAAGGAAGGAAGGAAGGAAGGAAGGAAGGAAGGAAGGAAGGAAGGAAGGAAGGAAGGAAGGAAGGAAGGAAGGAAGGAAGGAAGGAAGGAAGGAAGGAAGGAAGGAAGAAGCCGCTCGTGTCCACCACAGTTTCCTAATTCCTTTCCCCCTTCCACCTAGCATACTCAGTTGTCTAGTCAGGGTCCCTGACTCTGCTATCACTGGCAGTGTGAGCACAGGTTTTAAATAAGCAACATCAGCTCCCTCCAAACTCTCCTAAAAAATCCTTCTTGACTGCACTGACTGCAGGTTGATCTCACAGCACCCACCAGCCCTTCATTTAAGGTGACTGATGACTGGCTGCTGGCCTGGGTGTGGAATTTGGGGCCTGGCTCTACCATCCCACACCCACTGCTTTGACCATGCCCTGTCCAACAGCAGGTGCCACTGGAGGAGAAACATCTGCTGCAGCATACAGACAACCCAGGTTTCATCCATAAAAGTGAGTCCAGATGGTACCATGTGATCAAGTGCTATCACAGCCTGTGCTGTGGTTGCAAGCTGGACCCAGACATGCTAGGTATGGTGGCAGGTAAAGAATTCAGATTCTGCTTGGGACAGGTTAAGTTTATTCTTTGCTTCATCAGCTCCAGAAGAGAGATGGGAAGAAACAGAATTTCTCGTGTTTGATCAGCATGCTGAGACAGGGGCTGCTCCCACGGAAGGAATGGGAGGAAATGAGCTTTATGGTGGATGACCTGAACAGGCTTCATGTCCAGCTGGATTTACAACCCACATTACTGACCGGGCAACAAAAGAGGGACATGACATTAACCCATTGCTCTAGGAATGCTGGGAAAATATACTTCAGGATGAAAGATGGGCAACAACTTGTGATGTCCATTCCACTAATACGCTGCTCAGCTTCAGCACCTTGGTTTGGAACCTGAATCCTAACTTCATACTGCTGAGCCTTCACTTCATTCCTTTTACCTACTCTGCTGGCTCCTAGTTCTCTCTGTAAGTCTCCCTGTCAACTTACAATAGCATGTTTACATTCAGGGCTATGGTATACACCCTCTGTGTCAGACACAGTACTTTGCACATATGTTTAAATTGATTAAACTTCTGTTCTCCAAGAATTCAAGACAGTTTATATGTGAGAAAGTCACTATTTTCAAAGCTATAGGAAATGTCACCTTTCTCAGAGCACTCACACGTAGAGTAGCAAGAGTGAGAAGAAAGATTACATCTAACCCCAAACTTTTTTGGACAGTGTAAGTAGAAAAGTTCCTTTGAGAATTTCTCTGTGTCTATCTCAAACTCTAACACGTGCCTTAAATTGCAATGTCTGCCTTGGCAAACTTGTCATCAAAATGTGGATTCTCTGACCTCTAACAGAAGGTTTCTATTTTGCTTCTGAAGGTAATTCACAGGGGCTGATTTTAATCTACAAAGCTCTATTGTCTAGGTAAAATTCCTTAGAGGTCTCTGCTTTCCTTTGCACATTTTTAACTGCAATTAAGACGCTATGCTCTGCTACTTGTAATGCAAACAATTCTGAATTTAGGGAATATAAAATTTGTTCTTGAAGAAGACATCTTCCTAAAAATTCTTTGCTTCATTCACATTAGATTCAACAAACAAAATTCTGACTAGTTTTGGATTTGACATTTTCAGATCATGGAAAATAGGGCCACAAAAGCTGTTGAAAATTTCACATGAAACTGAAAAAATATAAATATGTCTGGAGAATAATGCTAATGAATTTTCAAGGAAAAACAGAGATAGTATATAGTAAAGCATAGCTGAGGAAATGTTTTAACCATTGAGGGAAAAGCAGGATCAAGGGAATCGAACAGAACAAAAAACTCTAAACAGAAATTAGTCATAATTTACTTATCCAGTCACTTTTCATTTGTGATCTGTTATGCCACATACCACGTGAACTTGTGAGACTGGTTGCCAACTTATACTGATCTGGTTGTGCCTCGCCCCGCTTACTCCCACCAAGGCAGGAGAGGCCCTGAGCAAAATCATGAAATACGCAATCCAGTACTGACCATGCATTTTCCTGCTCCTGTTTTTGCAATCTTTTCCTAGGTTTCTTTCTCCAAAATTTAAAAGTTTTTCTAGAAAACACATACTTATATATAGTAGATATTATATATGTATGTACAGCTTGGTGGAAATTGGCATCAATGAATCGCTTCCAACAGGATATTTATTTTAAGACTTACCTATTTTAATTGCAATGCTTCAACAGTTCCAGTAAAATAGATCAGAAGAAGGTGCAAATAAATTTATTAACGGAAGAAAATATAAACAGACCTTTTCTTACTCTAAAAACTTAACCACGTTTTATGAATGTAAGAAATTATGAAACAAAGAAGACTCAGCTGTAGACTTAAAACAACATTGTTATAGTCAAAAAGGGAAACTTGATTTGAATTATTCACTCCAGGGATTTACATCATGGAACAGTAAAGGAATTTTCTCTCTGCAATCTGTTTCTCCAAAGACTAGGCTTGGACTGCTCAGAGCAGTATTTGTTAACAGAAGTAAGTTGATACAGTTGAGAGGGTCCAGAGCAAGGCACCAAAATGATCAAAGCATTGACTTGTGCACGGACATCAAAAGAGCTAGTAGTGTGTAGATTGGCTGAGTAATGGTGGAGAGGGATACCTAGGTATTTGATAAGAGTCTACAAATATTTGAAAGGTGTTAGCACCACAGAAAGCAAGTCCTTATTTTGTTTGCTTGGAGGTGACATAATGTGAAGAAACCACAAAGTAAAATTAAAGAAAGAACAACATACTGAGGATATCAGGAAATATTTCCAACCGATAACAATTAGTGGTTTTAAATAATTAGAGAATGTGAAACATGAATCCCTCTATGCCATAGCAGAAACTTCCCAGCCTGTTTGTGAGTTATAGGGTTCTACTGTCATGTTGGTCTCTACCCATTAGTTAATACTTACTAACCCACTTTATTCATCTGCTAGTCCAGATTCTTTCACACATTCTTAATGACACTCTGTTTTTATTTTTCAGAACATATTTTATGTGGCAAAGACACATAGGCATTTGAAGAGCTGCTATTACTATTTCTATTCCACATTAAGCTTTTTTATGAATCAGAAAAATACATAGTTTAGAATCACAGATTGTATATTTCATTTTAAGCCGGAAGTTTAATTGAGCAAAAAAAGAAATAAAAAAAAATAAAGGGAAGCCAGAGATAGCCACACCACACTTATCATAAAAGCTGGGTGATATATACAAATTCATAAGCATCATGACTGAGGAAAAACCAAACCTAGGTCTGCCACAGAGATCCCTGATTCAGGTGGTATAGATTACCCTTTTTTATCTCAAATAATGCAATGCTCTCTGGATCTGTGTTACAGACTCAATTTAATTCTTCTTAAAGCTCTGATAAACAATTTTTTTGGATTTTTTTTCCTGGCCAGATTTCTAAATTCTCGTGCTTTTATCATGTTATGATTAATTTAACATCATAAATTAGATTGACAGTTACACTCTTATTCCTAATGGGATGATAGTCTTAAATGTAGGTCTCACTAGAGATTGTCCCATCTGGGGTGGGGACTGGAGATATTTTCCAGCTGATAGGGAGCTTATCTTGCATGCAGCTGACCCAAATTCAACCCCCCAGCAACCTATATTGTTCATGAGCACTGACAGGAGTAATTCTTTAGTGTATACTGCAAATAACCCCTGAGCATTGCCAGATGTGGTCAAAGCAATGAAATCCTGCTCCATCCATTGTAGTTCATGGTGAGATGCTTGAGCTCAGAAGAAAGGAACTCCTCCATGGAAATTACCAGCTCTACTGAGGACAACCTCAGCCTAACCAGACTTCCCATGGGGTATTCACACTAGCTATGGGAAAGAAAACCAGACAGTCAGCTGTCTCAAACTATTTTTTTACATAACCTGGGACAGTCTTGCCAACTGAAACGTTTTGCTTAAATCTGGTACTATAGCTATTTTTTTCATAACTATAAAGTTCCTAGGTAATATGATGGTCATGGTGCATGAGCTACGCACAGTGCACTAAAATGGCATATCTCATCCCCTGAACTCACACTTCATCAACTCCCTCTTTGGCTCTCAACACTGAGACATACCGAAGGGATAGAAAGATGAATGCAACATGTTTCCCTGCCTTCAAAGAGCTCAAGGTCCAATGTACAAAGAAGAAACAGAAACTAGTTTATAAAACTGTGATCAAGGCTATGATGGCTATTCTAAGGATGAGGAAAGAAGCACAAGACCTGGTTAGATCAGGGAAATATTCCTCGAAATCTTTTGCAGTTGTTAATCCTTTCTCTTCTATTTCTCTTCCTATGCATACAAATGTTCACAAGGAATGATTTTTAAATCAAATTTTATTGATTTGCTACTTGCTTACAATATTATAAGATTGAGTAGTTTCACCCCCCAGATATGTATAAATCTCAATGTACCCAACACCAAAATTCTAGTGCCATCACTAGATCAAAATGATATTTTCTGACTGCTCCTCTCAATCTCCTTTCCCTTTCTCTCCTAAAACCATCATATTTTTTCAGTCTAAGAGTGATTTCTGTTGTGCTTTCTCAGTAATTTATATTCCACATATATGTGAAACCATTCAGTAATTGTTTCACCTCCTGACTCATTTCTTTTAGTGTAAACACCTCAAGTTCCATTCAAATTTTGAAAAGGTATGATTTCAAATATTTTGATAGCAGAGTAATATTTTCTTGAGTATGTATCACAACTCTGTATGAATGAAACAGAATGCTCAAAGATAAACTTGGTAAAACCATCAAAAAATAAATAACTTAAATAAAGAAAACAAGAAAGATTGATGGAACAGCATTGAAAAGAATTCACATCATGGTGCTTCCAGAAAGAGACAATATAGAGGCATGCATGCTGCATGGGCACACATGCTGCATGAGCCCATATGGCTGAGCACATGTGGTGCCCGAGCACGTGTGTCGCCCTTATTACCCCTCTTGAGATGTGTACTCTCTCTCTCACTTTCCCTCCTCTTTCCCTTTCCTAAAACCTCCTTAATAAAACCTGTTTTACTAAGAAAGAAAGAAAGAAAGAAAGAAAGAAAGGAAGGAAGGAAGGAAGGAAGGAAGGAAGGAAAGAAAGAAGGAAGGAAGGAAGGAAGGAGGAAGGAAGGAAGGAAGGGAAGGAAGGAAGGAAGGAAAGAAGGGGGAAGGAAGGAAGGAAGGAAGGAAGGAAGGAAGGAAGGAAGGAAGGAAGGAAGGAAGGGAAGGAAGGAAGAAAAGAAAGAAAGAAAGAAAGAAAGAAAGAAAAGAAAGAAAGAAAGAAAGAAAGAAAGAAAGAAAGAAAGAAAGAAAGAAAGAAAGAAAGAAAGAAAGAAAGAAAGAAAGAAAGAAAGAAAGAAAGAAAGAAAGAAAAGAAAGAAAGAAAGAAAGGAAAGAGAAAAAAAGAAGTGGGATAGTATTTCGGGGAATTGTAGTCTTAATTTTTCCCCAATCGCTTTTCGGTTGGGCAGAATAACACAGGGGGGTGCTTAAAGAAAAGAGGTTCGGTTCCTGACACTGCCAGAACATGAAAAAAGAAAAAATAATTAAAAAAAATGAATCTAAGTAGAGGCACACCAATACTGATGTTGAAATATTTAATGCCTGAAATAATTATATTATGAACAACTTTGTAAATCATGTTATAAAAATTTAAAAAAGGATTAATCTAGGAAAGTGAATACATCTATTTTGAAATATGTCACAATTAAGAGAAATATAAGAAGATACAAGGAAATAATAAATGCTTAAGAATTTGAACATGGGGGGGGGGGTGGGGGGGGGGGCTGGTGGGGGGGGTGGAGAATTAATTTGTTAAAATAACCATCTAATACAAATTAATGTAATTGTATGAATTGCTATCAAAACTCTACTGACATTCGTCAGGGACACATTGAAACACTACTTTATAGAGGCACAACACTTCCCAATATACAAAGCAATTCTGAGAGAAAAAAAGGCAGGAGATATTTGATATGGCATTTCCTATCTTTAAACCATACTATAGAGCTATAATCATCAAAACTGTGTGGTACGGGACTAAAACTGGATTCTTCAATCAATAGAATGGAAGTTAGAGCCCAGAAATAAATACTCAGATACATGGACAGCTGATTTATGAGAAAGGAGAAAGGATACTAAGATGAGAAAGGAAATATCTGTGGAAGAAAGGAGAAATTTCCTCCACAGCTATTATTAGGGAAACTTAAAAAAATTAAAATTTGACCACTACTATGGTCACTACAATGACTATGCCATGCACAAATGTCAATCCAAAGCAAATACCTTGATCAATTCTAATTGATTGATCATAAATTAGAAAATAGATTGAGGAAAATAGAACTCTCTATGATACTGACTTCAGAGTTGTCTTTAATAATTTAACTTAAAGAAAAACCAAAATAAACAAATGTGACCACACAATACTACAGTTCTGAGCTAAGAAAGAAAATATGGCTAAATTAAAGATATCCTACTGAATGGTAGAAATATTTAGCCACTAGGCATCTGGTAAAGGGTTAATATTCAAGATATGTAAAACACTCACAAAATGCAACAGCTATGACCACAAAAAAAATGGGCAAGAAATGTTGAACAGATATTTCTTTCAGGAAGACATATAGATGCACAAGTCATATGAAAAAGTGTTAATCATCAGTGCTTATCAAAGAAAATGAAAACTAAAAAAAAATTTTTTTTTGCTTTTTTGTGTCACACCCGGCAATGCTCAGGGGTTTCTCCTGGCTCTGCACTCAGGAATTACTCCTGGCGGTGCTGGGGGGACCATATGGGATGCCAGGGAGCCAACCCAGGCTGGCACAGGCCGGCCGTGTGCAAGGCAAACACCCTACCACTGGGCTATAGCTCCAGCCCCCAAAAACTAAAATTTAATGAGATATCACCTCTTGAAATGTCTGATCCCGTTATTCCTGCGGCGGGCGCCGACATCCTTTTGGGGTCAGGTTTCTACGTTTCGACCGCTGCAGCTGCCGCTCGCCGGGCGCATATCTCTTGGGGGCCCCGGGGGTGGGTGAATATTAGTAACGAAGCGTTCTGCCGCGGGTTCTTGTGGTGGGGCTTTGGCAACCCCGTCATGGGCTTGCGGTGGGGGGGACTGGGACTAGTGAAAATGGTCCTTTTCCAAAAGCATGATGGAGGCAGCCAGTGTGGCATGGTGAAGAGGAGCCCTAATCACTATGGGTGGGATTATAAACCAATTTAGTCTCTATGGAAAACAAACTGAAATCATCTCAAAAATGGAAAGTAGACTTTCATAGCATCCTGTAATCTTTGTTATTGACCTCTAATGCTAGAGCAGGAAGCACTGATTTGAAAAGATACGTGCACACCTGTTTTTATTACAGTGCTACTTACAAGGGTAAACATCTAGAAACAACCCATATCATAGAGGAGGTGGATAAAGAGCTTGTGATATATAAATGCAAATATATACACATATAAATCCACACATATATAGGAATACTACTCTATTATAAGGAAAGGTGAAATCTTGCATTTTTCTATAACATGGACAGTAGAAGAGAGTGTATGGTTAAATGAAGAAGGAGGAAAACAAATACTGGGTGATCTTACTCATATTTGGTATATAAAAAACAAAGCAAAGGACCATAATGACCAGTGAAAGAAACCATAATACTTTGACATTATATCTGAGGTTTCCAAAGGGAGTGTTTGTTAAAGGGCCCAGGGAGTCCAGTAAACTGTGGTAAAAGGGTGCTGGCATTTTGGTAGTGGGCATAGTGGTACTACACAGAGACATACAAACATAAACAGTCTTATTTAAACAATGAAATAGAGAGATCCTAGCAAAAGGCACATATACACACTGAAATGATACTATCAAATGATTAGCTATTTTAAGAAATTGTCACCTGCACACTATGAAGAAAGAATATTATAATTGTAGTAAATATTGCTGATTATATGGGTAAAAATATACCATAATTCAGACTTTAAATAATCTAAAAAATATAGAAGTGGCTATTATTGATAATAAATAATAAAATCACCTTATGTGTTCAAAATACCATTATGCATACAGTGGCTCGGCTCTTCACATGCTACTTGTCTGAATGCAAGGTACCCTCCAATGGAAAACCAACAGGACAGTTCTACTGTTCAAGAAGGGAGAAATTCACGACATTGGCAACTATCGCCCCATCTGCCTGTTGTCCATCATCTACAAGCTGTTCACTTCCAGTCATCCTGAACAGGATTGGCAGAATATTAGATGAACGGCAACATGCGGAGCAAGTTGGCTTCCAAAAAGGATTCAGCACAATAGACCATATCCACATGGTAACCAAGCTCATTGAGGTTTGTAGGGAGTTCAAGATGCCCCTCTGTCTCATGTTCATTGATTTAAAAAAGCCTTTGATTCTGTGGAGACCAAAGTGGTTATCGAAACCCTAGCCAAACGGGGTGTTCAAACCCAATACATCAAGATCCTTCGTGAGCTGTATTACAGATTCACCACCAGGATCTCACCATTCTACAAGGATGTGATCATTGATGTCAAAAGAGGGGTTCGGCAGGGTGCTACCATTTCACCAAAACTCTTCAGCGCCACCCTTGGGAACATCATGCAACAATTAGAATGGGAAGGAATGGGAGTGAAGATAGACAGTCAACAACTACACCACCTCCGCTTTGCTGATGACATCGTTCTAATAACACCAAACATTAGCCAAGCAGCACAAATGCTGGCTGACTTTGACCAAGAAAGTGGAAAGATAGGTCTACAGCTGAATCTCAATAAAACTATGTTCATGAAAAATGATCTAGTTCCAGAGGCCCCATTCACTCTCAATGGAACAAACATCTCTGAATGCAGCAGTTATGTGCGTGGAGACTGATGAATGACCTCCTGTGCGGGGGAGAGAGTGCATGGACTGCTTTAAAGCATCAAAGAATAGCTAAAGGACAAAGAACCTCCGGCTCTGGGCTCTCTTTGCTCCCCGTTCCCTGCTAATGCCGTGGGCTGGTGTCTGGGTCTCGAGTGTGGTGGTTGGTGTGGGAGAGTGGAGGTGGTTGGGGGGGTGGGGGGGGGGTGTCTGTGTGTGATTGATTCTACATTAATGTACTTGTTTCTATATGGAGGGGGGCAGAACAGAAAAGTCAAGAGGACAATATAAAAATCAATTCAAGATGAGCCACTGACCTAAATGTAGAATTTATGACTATATAGCCTTAAAAATACAGAATATCCTCCCTGTATAAGGGTTAAAAAAGGTTTTATATCATATAATGCATGTTAAAGTTGTAAATGTTACAGTAGTCAAGTTTTAAATGTTTCAGATGTACATAGATCCCTGAGACTTCCTTGAATGGATGAAGCAATATATCTCTGTAGTAATGTTGCACAGCAAATATACTAAAAAAAAATAGAGAATCCTGGTGACAAATATACAAAAATTTTACTATAAAGTTCTTTCAACTATTTATATATCTAGCATTTCACATCGTCGTTAATTTTTGCTGGCGGGCCGTAATCTTGTGTATCTGTGGCCGGGCCGGCGTAGGAAAGAGCCTCACTTATTGGTTGGAATGTCTAATAATGCTTTCTTCTAAGAGACTGCGCGGAGGTTTACACCTTGCCTTTATGATGTCGGCTGTGTGGGCGGCGTGGGGTTGAGAGGGAGTCTGTGTGGGGCGCCCATGGGTGGGTGGGGGTCGTTTTGGGGTTCGGGGTGGTGGGCCGAGGCTGCCCCTGCCCGACTGCCTTGCGGCTGGCGGGGCCGCTCTCCCCTGTCTGAGAGTCTCGGCTAGCTTTAAAATGGACTAGCATTTAAAAAATAAAAATATTATATGCTTTGATGAGAAAAAATTAAAGGCAATACAGCAAAGAATAGCCATCTTTTTATTTTATCTTTTTATTTTTATTCTTTTTTTTTTGCATTTTTGGGTCACACCCAGCAATGCTCAGGGGTTTCTCCTGGCTCTGCACTCAGGTATTACTCTTGGCAGTGCTCAGGGGACCATATGGGATGCCAGGGATTAAACCCAGGTAGACATGGGCTGGCCGCATGCAAGGCAAACGCCCTACCCGCTGGACTATCGCTCTGGCCCCAGCCATCTTTTTTTTTTTTTTTTTTGCATTTTTTTTGCCTGTATTTAATGCTCAGTTCTATGTTGGTATCAGACCTTTTTTTTTTAAGTATTTTATTATACCACCATGAGATATACAAATAAAAAGATATACAATTAAAAAGTTCATGTTTGGGTTTTGGTCATACAATGTTCCAGCACCTGTCCCTCCACCAGTGCCCATCTCCCACCACCAATGTCCCCGGTTCCCTCCCCTTCCCCAGCCCACCTCCATGGCAGGTTCTTTATTTCTTTCCCTTTCTCTCTCTTTCTCTTTTCCTTCCCTTCCAGACTATGGATTACAGAACATACATTAAAAGGTTGTCATGTGTATCCTTTTGCCTCTATTTAATGCTCAGTTCTAGGTTGGCATTAGTACCCTCGACAATTATTAGCACCCTGTTCCATTTTTCTGTCTTACCTAACCTCTGACTCCCACACGTTTGTGATAATTTCCACCTTTGACAAGACCTCCTGATATATGTTTCACTTGACCTTGGATATTGGTATCATAATATGTACATATATATTTATGCCATGCAAATAAATGCAGTCATTCTGTATCTGTCTCTCTCCCTTCTGGCTAATTTCGCCCAACATAATCTTCTCCATGTCCATCCATTTATAGGCAAATTTTATAACTTCATTTTTCCTAACAGCTGCATAGTATTCCATTGTGTAGATGTACCAAAGCTTCTTTATCCAGTCATCGATTTTCGGGCACTCTGGTTGCTTCCAGATTCTCCCAGCCATCTTTTTTAAAAAAGTAAAAAGAAATTTGCACTAAGTGTGTGTTGTGTGTATGGTATCTGAATTGGTGTGTAGTATATATGTATGATGTAGCATGGGAAGAGGATGTGGGTATGTGAGCATGTGAAAAATTAGTGTGCGCACTGTGGTGTGTGTGTGTGATATGTGCATGCAGTGGTATGAAGAACGTGTGAATATGCACGAATAGGTGTATGATATTTTATATGTGGGAGCAGTGTAGTGTTGTATATGCCCTAACCTAAAAGAATGAATGTACATGGTGTGTTGTGAGTATGCACAGTGATATGCGTGCAATGTGTGTGTACATAAATGTGGCGTGTGCACAGTGCTTGCTATATGTGCATAGTGTGGCGTGTGTGTTCTATGTATGACTGTATGGTGAGTTTGTGTGCACAGTGTTTGCTACATGTGCATAGTGTGGCATGTGTGTTCTATGTATGACACTGTATGGTTAGCTTTTGTGCTCAGTGTTTGCTATGTGTGCATAGTTTGACATGTGTGTTCTATGCATGACTCTGTATGGTGAGTTTGTGTGCAGAGTGTTTGCTGTGTGTGCATAGTATGGCATGTGTGTTCTATGTATGACTGTATGGTAAGCTTGTATGTGTATGTATGTGCATCCTAAGATGGTGTGGGAGTGGCATATGCATGTGTGTGCGCTATAGATGTGAATATCTAGAGTGAGTTTGTGTTTGGTTTGTAATCATGTGTGGTGCAGCTGGTGTGTTTGTTTGTGTGTGTGTACCTCCACAGATCTATATTAGAAAGTCTCTCCTTTATATGGTAGTTGGTCCCATGTAATGGCACTGGAACGAAAGTGTGGAGGGAAGTTCATTTTCCTCTACACACTTCAGTGTCCTTTGAGTTCTTACTCTAGACTCCTGTTCTGCTGTTCTGATCTGAGTCATGTTTCTCTTTTCATACTAGACCTTTAAGGAGGAAATGGTGCAATTTCTATTTAAATAAGAACACAAGAGACCTTTTTCTTAGGACCTTTATTTGAGGACAGTGTCCTGTTTTGCAATCTCTCCCCTAGTGTCAGAGACAATTCCAATAAAAAGGGTGATTGTCAGAGACATTTGTTTCATAAGGCTTTGCTCACAGATACAATTGTGTGATAAAGCAGCAGCACTGCATTTCCTGTATTAAATATCACTCTGAAGTAGCACTTACGATACTGACCAAAAGGTTAAATAAATAGAAGTGGAAGAACACCCTTAGCAGAAAACAGTGTGCTAGACCTTCCCTATTCAATATGTGCCAGTTATGAAAAAGGCAGCCACAAGAGACAGGAACAGGCATAGGAGAGGCTACAGTTCTCTTATTGAAAGATCAGTAGTCTAGAGATGGTCTCTGAGCTGTTGACAGATTTACCTCTGAAGACAGGCCAAGCCTCTTGCTTCTGATTTTAATCATTTAAATCTATCTATCTATCTATCTATCATCATCTTCTATCTATCTCTATCTACATCTACTATATCTAACTCACTATCTATCTATCTATCTATGTGTCATCTATCTATCTGTTGCAGACACCTGCCCAGAGCCTCTGCATCTGGCCTGGAGTTGCCTCCTGCAGGTCACTTTGTAGATAGGACAGGTTGAATGTGGTAGTTTATCTGACCATGAATTCTATACTGGCTGATATAAATATTCTCTCATGTTGCCACAATCATTGTGGGACTAGCTAGATCTTTTTTTTTTTTTTTACCGGTATATTTGCCTTGCCACGTTGGATCTCTAAGTAATTAGACCAGAGAGAAATGCTGTTTGCCTCCAAGCAAGCAAGCATGGCTCTCTGATAACTCAAAGCTAATACACAGAACAACCATGAAGTAAAAAGAGCGAGACTTTTTTGAAGGCTTGGAGAAATATTTAACGGGCTACAGAATATTCTATGTTACAGATGCATGCCTTTGTACTCTGAGATAGTTTATCTCAGGAGCTGCTCATTCTCTCTACCCTGCAGATGCATTTCCATGGCAGATCTTGGCTTGGCAACATTAACATCTCAAAGGGCCTTGGTGCGATCCTGGGAGAAATTAACTGAGGGCATTTGACCCTGATGACTTTCCATAGGAGTGGGAGATCTGGGTTGCAGGGATATAAAATTAGCCTGCTTCCTCTCCCTAGCTCTCTCCTTTCCCCCTTTCTTCTGGCGCAGCTTCTCTGTCTCCTCTCTGCAGGACCTTAACACGTGGTAGAGGCCATCTTTACCTACACGTGGCGGGCCCAGCCGGGATCCCTAAGTTTGGCATTTTTCCTATTGCTCATTTCACTGGATTCTTGCATCTTTCTCCATCTGCTGGCCATAGATCCGCTGGGACAGAAGGGGATCCCTGACCCTGCTCCTGGATTTTGTGCGGGGGTACCTCAGCATTTCCCTGCATCCATCCATCCATCCATCCATATCCATCATCCATCCATCCATCCATCCATCCATCCATCCATCCATCCATCCATCCATCCATCCATCCATCCATCCATCCATCCATCCATCCATCCATCCATCCATCCATCCATCCATCCATCCATCCATCCATCCATCCATCCATCCACCTGCTTACCTACCTAACCTATCCATTGACCTGAGGCCACACTTGTTGTGCTCACAGCTACCTGGCTCTGTGCTTAGGGAGCACTCCTGTCAGGGCGAGGGGATTGTAGGGGTACCTGGAATCAAACCCCAGTCGGCCACCTGCAGGGCAAATGCCCTACCCATTGTATTAGCACTCAGAGCCCTAAATCTGTATTATTTTAAAAAAGAATGACTTAGGGTTATAGATAATATGAACAATTTTTTCCCATGGTTACTCAATTTTCTATAAGAAAATTTTGGTAAGCAGAAAGAAATTTTTTAAAAAATCACCCTGTTGCTTTAATGAGAGGATTCATTAACCATCACCTGTGATTTCTGTGATCCCAGAATCCAATATCAATTTACATAGACAATTAACACTTAGAGAACAAGGCTTCCTGTTTGAGAAACTTAAGATGTAAATTAGAAATATATTTAATTAACAGAAAGCAGGAGTGAATTATGTGCTCTAATTAGAGAATACAGCTTTAGAGTTGAACTTTAAATGACTGAGGTTTGTTTTTGCCAAGTGGCCTTGGAAAAATGTAAATTTTAAATATATATTACTCAAAATGTGAATTAGAAACAGTTAATTAACAGAAAGTAAGAATAAAATTATGATCTCATTAGAGATCACAGATTGAGACTGAGGTTCATTTTGCCCGTGGCCTTTCTGACCCTCAGCTCCCGTCCTGTGGAATGGGAAGGTTGGCTCTGCTTCTAGCAGGGTCCTCCACTGAGAAAGAGACGGATTCAGAGCTGTTGTCTGCAAAGAACAACAGCACTAGCTCTGTGAGTGCCTTTGAAAACTGACAGTTCCCAGACACGCAAAGACCCAGAATGAGCTGCTCATCAAGTCATGTGGAACGTTTCCTGTCTTCGCTCACAGAATTTCTGCCTGTGTTCCCTGTGTACTTGTCCAGAGTCTTACACTTGTGATTACTCTCCAAACTTACACACCAGCTGGACTTCTTAAATCTTTTTTATCCACTGATGTCTTTTCTGTTCATTGTGCCATCAGCAAGCTGTCAAGTTCATGTCTTCAGACTTGGAACAAGCAATCCAGATCCTCTTCAGAAACCTCAACATTTCTGCCCCTCTCAGATGCCCACACCATACAAGGATAACAGAGTCACAAGCCCCTGCTGCTCTCCCAAACCCAGGATCTGAGCACCTCTATCGTGATCCAAGTAGCCCCTCTATACGACCATAGAAACCCCTGATCTTCGTCACACCCTTAGCTCGTGCAGTTGGGAGATATCAGGCATGATAATTATGGGATGCTCAACCCCTCTGATGGTGGAGGATTTGATCACTGTATGACTGTTTCTGAGAGTCCTTCCACTCACTGAAACTTATGCACAACACACACTGCACTTCTCGTTTTGAGTGAAACTTTCTAATAATCTGCATTTATTCAAAGAATGGCACATCCTGACCATGAGTTTAACGTAAACATGGATACAGTATCTCAACTAAAACATTCATAAAACACTACAAACCTTTTATTGTGTAGTACTGGTATTATACAGTAATATGGAAGGAAGAAAAGAAGGGAAGAAGGGAGGGAGAAAGGGAGGTATGTAGGAATGGAGGTAGAGTGAGGAGAGAGGGAAGGAGGGAAGGAAGGAGCGAGTGAGAGAGAGGAAGAAAGGAAGAAAAGAAAGAGCTAAAGTGGTAGATGTTCCAAATCTGACTCTTGGCACTGCACGGACCTTCCAGCACCAGAAGGTGAGGCCCAAAGTCCCTTAGGACCACCAAGCAGTCAGGTCTGCATCCCCCAGGCTGTGTATCACAGGGAGTAACCCCATTCACAAGCATTACTAGGGAAACTGTTATTCAAAAGTCAAAATTTAAATCATCTATATATGATAAAAACTCTCTATTATAGGGAGGTCTTCTTCAATCCAGTGAAGCGCATATATAAGAAACCTGGCAGCAAACATGCATCATGGGACAGAAAGAATGCTTTCTTCTACAGGTCAGGACAAAGTGAGAATGACTTCTCTCACCACTCCAATTCAAGATCCACAAAAGTCCTAGCTAGTTCAGTAAGAATAAAGAGAAACAGATGGGAGAAGCCATGAAACAATCTCTGTTTGCCCATTACATCATTATGAAGAAAATTACAAGAATCTTTTTAAAACTCCTAGTAAATAAGCTAGTCAATGAAGTTATCAAGTGGACAGTGTTCAATGTGCAGGTATCAGTTGTAGTTCTATGAACTAGTCATCAATCAGAAATCAAAAAACAATATATTTATAATACCTTCAAAAAATTAAATGCTGATATATAAATTTAACAGAATATATGGATAATATTTATACTGATAATGGCAAAACACTGCTTAAAGAAATGAAAAAGACAAGTTAAATACTCTGCACATGTAATGAAAATTTTAATATTGCAAGATGGTGAATTCTCGCTATCAAACCTATAGATTCAACAAACTAATTAAAATTCCTAAAAGTTATTTTTACTTACTTTAATAGGTTTATTTTAATATGTATAGCAAGGGGTCAGAGAGATAGTACAGTGAGCAAGGTGCTTCCTTGAACATGACAGACTTTAGCTTAATCCCCAGCACTGATCTTGTCCCTCCAGTTCCATTAGTGACCCCTGAGCCAAAAATAAGCCCTGAGATCAGCTGGATATGTCACAAAAAAAAAATTAAAATTAAATTAAATGTCTATAAGCTAAGAGACAGTACAGTGGTAGGAGTAGAGCCCTTGCCTTGCATGTAGCTGACCCAGGTTCTATCCCCAGCTCAACATATGGTACACAAAGCCCCACCAGGCATGATTCCTGAGTGCAGAGTCAGGGCTAAGCCCTGACACTCAGATATAGGTTAAAAAGCCATAACTACAAAACCAATAAAGTATGTATGATACTATATATATCACTTGATCACTTGACATCCTGTTATTCATCAATTTGCATGAGCGGGTGCCAGTAATATTTCCATTTGACCCTATCATGTGTCAGTGTAGCCCAATGACATCTGGTTGTTTCAGGAATGTGAAGAGCCTCGAACCATTTGTTCAGGGTCTTGACAAGGAAGTCTGACCATCTTGTAGGTGGGCAGTCATGTGATCTTTTGACTTCCCAAGGGATCCAGTCAGTAACGGCTCTAGTGCAGCGGTCATCTGCAATTCTCATTACATGTCCAGCCCATCTTATTTTCGATGTTTTGGCAAACGTGACAGTGTCACTGATTTTGGAACAGCGACGGAGGCCAAACTCAGAATTCCTTCTCTCACTTGAGTGAGGCATGATATTCCAAGCATAGCTCTTTTGATTCCTCTTTGGTAGACCCAAATAGCATTCTCATCCTGCTTTCTTAGGGCCCAGGTCTCTGAGGCATATCTTAATGCAGGGAGAATGGTGGAGTCAAAGAGATGTGCCCAGAGCCAGAGGTTCTTTGTTTTTTTAGTTATTTCTTCAGTGCTTTTTGAAGGCACTCCAAGCCACTCTTTTCCTCCTGGCGCATCCTAGGTTTTAGGTCATTCATCAAGTTGACTTTTCGACCTAGGTACACATAACTGCTGCATTCAGAGATGTTTGTTCCATTGAGAGTGAATGGGGCCTCTGGAACTAGTTCATTTTTCATGAACATAGTTTTCTTCAGATTCAGCTGTAGACCTATCTTTCCACATTCTCGGTCAAAGTCAGCCAGCATTTGTGCCTCTAGGCTGATGTTTGGTGCTATTATAACGATGTCATTAGCAGAGCGGAGTTGGTGTAGTTGCCAATCATCTATCTTCACTCCCATTCCTTCCCATTCTAATTACTGCATGATGTTCTTAAGGGTGGTGCTGAAGAGTTTTGGTGAAATGATATCACCCTGCCGAAACCCTCTTTTGACATCAATGATCACTTCCCTTGTAGAATGGTGAGATCCTGGTGGTGAAACCATATATAGCTCAGGAAGGATCTTTATGTATTTGGTTTGAATGCTCTGTTTGTCTAGGACTTCGATGACTGCTTCAGTATCCACAGAATCAAAGGCTTTCTTTAAATCAATGAATGTGAGACAGAGTGGCATCCCAAATGGTCCCCCCGAGCACCGCCAGGAGTAATTCCCTGAGTGCAGAGCCAGAAGTAACCCCTGGGCACGCTGGGTGTGACCCAAAAAAAACAAAACAAATAAATAAATAAATACATAAAAATAAATAAATAAATAAATAAATAAAAAATAAAGTTCTTAGAACCTTCAAATATATTTTTTTAAAAAAAGACCCTGAACAAACGATTTGAGGCTCTTCAGTATTCCTGAAGCAAGCAGATGCCATTGGGCTACACTGGCACGTGATAGGGTTAAATGGAAATGTTATTGGCTCCTGCACAAGCAAATGGATGAATAATGGGATGTAAGTGATCAAGTTAAGTGATCAATTTAAATAAATAGAAGATTAAATGAATGAATGAATGAATGAATTAACGAACAAAATGCATGAATGCATGAATGAATGAATGAATGAATGAAATAGCAAATCTGAAATGTAAAAGATCTAAGGAGAGATTTCACCAGGGGCCCAGTTCTTACACACCCTATGGGATGCCGGGAGGAAACATTTCACCGAACAAAGGTATTTAGGCACCAAAGAAGCATAAGATGATGCCCAGAAGTCATTATTCATTAGAGAATTGGGAATTCAAGTCACAGTGGTATATAAATCACTTGTGTCATTTGTCTTCCTGTTGTTCATTGATTTGTTCGAGCAGGCACCAGTAACATCTCTATACATCCTGTTCTGTGCTAGTGCAGCCCAAGGGCATCTACTCACTCCAAGAACACAAAGACCCTCAGACAATTCCTTCAGGTCATGGGAATGAGGGCTATAATTGTTTCTGGTTTTTGGCATATCAAATACGACACGGGTAGCTTGCCAAGCTCTGCTGCGTGGATAAATCATTACATCTGCCATGATGTGGTATATCATTGCACACCTTTAATAACAATTAAAGCTTTTAATGGCAATATCCACTCTCATAAAAGCGTGAAGCCATCTAGAGTACTTCATTCAAGCTGGGCAACCCACAACATGGTCACAGTCTTTGGAAAAATGGTTTGAAAGTTTCTAGTAACACTAAATATATCTATCATTTGACTCAGAAATTGTGGATGAATAAACAACCCATTCAATGGAGTACTTCTTTGCAATAAAAAATAAACAATTATTGATCACAACAGCACTTAAACCAGTCCTTAAGTAAAATAAACAAAATTCAGAAGATGGCATGTGATATAATTCCATCATGTAATAACATTGAAAGTGTGGGAAAGACAGAGATTAAAAAAAATGTTTCATTGGGGTTTGAGAGTACAGTGGCGGGATGAACACAGAGTGCACCAGGATATTTAAGGATGGAATGGAACTCAGTGGGCACATGTCTATAGAGTGCACTAGGATATTTAAGGATGTATGGAACTCAGTGGACACAGAACTACATTTGTCAGAAGTCATCAGCACACTACAAATTTTCTTGATGATTTCTGTGGTCTTGTTGATAATTACTTGTGTTGAAATTGTTTAGCACCTAAACTATGCAGGAGTAAGAGAGCAGCATGGAACACTCAAGAGTGTAGAGGAAGTGGTAAAGAAGATGAAGAACCTCCAGCTCCAGGCACAACTTTTCGACTCCACCATTCTTCCTGCATACGCCTCAGAGACATGGGCCCTACGAAAACAGGGACGAGAAGGCTATCCAGGTAGCCCAAAGAGGAATCGAAAGAGTCATGCTTGGAGTATCACGCTTCACTCAAGTGAGAGAAGGAATCTGGAGTTCCAACCTCCATCAACGATCAAGAATCAAGGATGTTGTCTCATTTACCAAGATGATGAAAATCAGATGCGCAGGACACGTAATGCAATTTGGGATGACCACTGAACTAGAACTGTTACCAACTGGATTCCACGAGATGTCAAAAGAATGCATGGTCGCCCACCTACAAGATGGTCAGACTTCTTTGAGAAGGGAACAGTGTGCTATTAATTGGCAAAAAGTGATAATACCGGATTAGAACTGAGCATTGAATACAGGCAAAAAGATACACATGATAACCTCTAAATGTATGTAATGCAATCCACAATGTGTAAAAGAAGAGAGAAAAAGAGAGAGAGGAAAAGAAAGAAATGAGTTATAGAACCAGCCATAGAGGCATGTTAGGGGAGGAGGGAGGGAATCTGGAACATTGGTGGTGGGAAATAGGCACTGGTTGAGGGATGGGTGTTGAAACACTGTATGACCGAAACCCAAACATGAACATCTTTGTAATTGTATAACTCATGGTGGTATAATAAAATATTAAAAAAGAAACCTGAACAAATGAATGGTTTGAAGCTCTTCGTGTTCCTGGAGCAATCAGATGCCATTGAACTAAACTTGCATGCAACAAATAGAGACGTTACTGGTGCCCGCTCAAGCAAATCAATGAACAATGGGAAGAGAAGTAATACGTGATAAGTGACTTTTGTTGAAAGTTTTATGTCAATGTTAATATTTTAATTTTAACAACTGCTCTGGCGTTACAGACTATGTTCATATGTGGAAAAATTAGACATAGGATATAAAATAAATACTTCTGACTTATTTAATTTAACATGATGTTCTCCAGTTTTATCCAAGTTGCAGCAAACTGCATGGTTTCATCATTTTTCACAACTGCATACTACTCCATTGTGTATATGTCCACTTCTGCGATTGGTCATTTAGGTTACGTTCATGCTTTGCCTATGGCTATTTCACTAAGTGCTGTAATGGGAATAGGTGTGCATATATTTTTTAATTACTGTTTCTATATCCAGGAGTTAGGTGCCATATGCTGGGAAGTCTAATCTTACTTTCTTGATGAATTCCATGCTCTATTCTAGAGAGGTTGAAGCAGATGAACTTTCCACCAATAGTGGATGAAGATCCCTTTTCCACGTGCTAATGCTCATGGTCACTAAGGCTTGTGGTTCTGTCTCTTCGATGTGTCATGCTCACTGCTGTGAAGTGATATCTTATTGTCCTTTTGATTTGCATTTCCCTAATAATAACTTATGATAAAAAGGTTTTAATATCTCTATTGACTGTCCATATGCTTTTTTTTTCTGAGAAGTGTCTGTTCAACTCCTCTTCCCACCTTTCTACGGACTTATGGGTTTGGTTGTTGCTGCACTTTGTGAGAGCTTTAAGTGTCTTGGATATTACTCTTTCTCTGACAAATGGTGTGTGGATATTTTCTCCCATTCAATAGGTGGGTATTTTTTCTCATTTTAACCTCAGTTTCTTTTGCCATATAAAAGCAATTTTTTATTTGATGTACCTCCATTTGTTTATTTTTGTTTAGTCACCTTTGCCACTAGAGTCAGATCACTGAAGATACTTCTGAGGCTTGTATACTGGAGTGTTTTCCCTGTTTCCTCAATATAATTTATGAATTCTGTTCAAATATTGAGGTCTAAAGTGCCCTTTGAGTTAGTTTTGTGAATGGTATGAGATAAGGTTCATACTCAATGTTTTCAGTTTGGCTGTACAGTTTCACCAGGTGTTGAGGAGTCTTTTCCTGTTCTACTTAATGCATCAGCTCCTTTGCTATAGATAACTGTCCACAGTCAGAGAGTATTGTGGATAGGACTCTCTACACTATTTCCTATTGGTCTAAGAGATAGAGAATCTCTTTTATTATTCTTTCTCATGAAGCCAAGTTGTCTCTTCCCTCAGCTACACACTATGCTTATACTCTCTAGCCTCTTTCTATATATCCACACCATTCAATTAGCAGGGGTTTTTTGTTATTGTTTGGGGGGGAACCACACCTGGTGTGCTCAAGGCTTACTACTGATTCTGTGCTTATGAATCACTCCTGGCGGGAATTATGGGATCATATTTAGTGCTGGGGATTGAACTTAGATTGGTCACGTGCAAGGCAAGTGCTCTACCTGCTGTGCTATCTCTCTATTCCTCTCCATTGGCAGTTTTAATAGTCAAACTAAAGTAGTCAAACTCGACTGAGATCAAGAATTACCATGTCTATTTATCAGCTTAAGTTCTGAATAGGTAGAAAAAATAAAAGCATTTAATTAATTCTAAAATATAACTTTGATGGTTTATCTGAAAGGCAAACAGAACTCAGAAAGCTATTTGAAAAATAATATAGAATATAAGCATAGTTTAGGAATACTTTAAGTTTAATGATTAGAAAGCAAATTTTGCTTTTATTTTATTGATATTTTTACTAGATTGAGATTCCATGATTTTCAAAACTTGAAATTTCTTAGGCAAAGTTGAAGGACAGTAGGTAGCTGAGGGGCCAGAGTCATAGTACAGTGTGTAAGGTGCTTTACTTACATATAGTATATGCAGATTCCATCCCTGGTACCACTTATGGTCCTCTGAGCACTGCTAGGAGTGATCCTTGAGTGTAGAGCCAGGAGTAAGCCCAGAGCATCACTGGGTGTGGCCCCTCAAGACAAAACAAAACAAAACAAATTATCATGTCAACATGGCAGTTGGATGGCTTACACCAATTTCTTTATAAAAATAACATTCTTTTTAGTCATTGATTAAGAAGATTTATGTATGTGTTGCTAATTTAATTTATTGCTATTTGATCATACTGCATTACTGATAGTTTTACTATATTTGTTATTTATGGGTTACTACTATGGATCATCTTGAATTTAACAGATTATTTACATCCTGTCGGGGGAGCCGCTGGGGTCCCCAACAATACCAGGAAGCAAGTTCCCTTCTGCCTCCGGGCCGGTGGGGAATGGATGAAAACTCAGGAATCCGGAAAGGTTTTAAAATGCTTTACTTATCACAGGTTCAGGCATACAAATCTGCAATAGGAAAAACCCTGTGCTTAGGATTCCTGGCTAGAACCCCAGTCATTTATAGACCAATATGGCAGCCACCATGCGTTAAGGCCCTGTAGAGAGGAGACAAAGACAAGACTCCCAGCAGAGAGGGGAAGAACAACGCAAGAAGAGTGCGAGCCCCAAAAGAGAGCCCAAAAAGCGAGAGCAAGAGAGGAAGCAGGCTAGTTTTATCCCCCATGCAACTCAGACCTCCCAGTTTTATGGGAAGCAGGCAGGGTCAAATGTCCTTAGGTAATTTCTCCCAGCACCTCACCTAGGCCCTTTTAGATACTAATGTCTTGAGACAAGATCTGCCTAGGAAATGCCTTTATAGCATAAAGGGGATTTCTGAGATGGCATGCTTCTGTACCAAAGACTATACTAATGCCAGTTAAATATTTCTCCAAGCCTTCACAAGAGTCTCGTCTTTACTTCATGGTAGTTTTGTATTTTAGTTGCTTCTGAATTATCAGGGAGTCATGCTTGCTTGCTTGGAGGCAAACAGCATTTCTCTCTGATCATAATTATTTAGAGATCCAACGTGGCCAGGCAAATATGCTGGTAAGATCTAGGTAGTCCCACGATGATTGTGGTAGCATGAGAGAATATTTATACCAGCCAGTACAGAATACATGGTCAGATAAACTGCCATATTTAAACTACCCCCTATCTAAGGAGTGACCTGCAGGAGGCAATCCAGGGCAGATGCAGAGGCTCTTAGGTGTCCCGCAACAACATCCCAAGGTCCTCAAACGTGTTTTGAATGAAACTAATATTTCTAATTTTACTAGAGGGACATTTTTATGTAATGAAGTATCCAATATAAAATAAATATAAGGTTTTAAGAATTAATTGCTAGCACCAGTGAAACTAATCATATTTTTTTCTGATTATAGAGAAGCACAACACTTTTATTAGACTCCACAAGACAATATATTAAGACCACAAAGAAAAGAACATAAATTAATGTCAGGGAACACGGGTCCCCTAACAAAATCTGGGAGCAGAGTATAGGGGATCACCTTCTGCCCCAGGGGATTGGCAGCCTGTGTACAGAGAAAAATATGAGAATACAACAAAGTTTTAAAAGGCTTTACTCTCAGGTTTTGGCATACAATCCAGTAAGAGGAAAACCCCCGGACTTTAGGTTCCTAGCTGGGCCCTAGCCATGTGTAGGTCTAGAACCCTAGGCCAAGATGGCCACTACCACTTGTTAAGGCCCAACAGGGAAGAGAACAGAGGAGGAGAGCAGAGGGAGAAGGTGAAAAGGCAAAAAGCAAAATGGCAAAAAGGGTAAAGCTTTTATAAGTTTTTGGTTCAGACCTATGGAAAGCAATTAATGTTCATTCTCCTCATATAACTTATCCCAGGACCTCACCTAGTCCCATTGAAATGTTAATTTTGCCCAGTCAAGGCTGCAGGTCCTTGGTAGATGGGGGAGGGGCATCTGAGATTAACTGTATCTCAGAATACAAGGGCATGTATATATATCAATGGATATTCTACAGCCAGGGTATATTTCTCCAAGCCTTCACAAGATTCTTATCTTTACTTTATATTTATTTTTATATTAGCCTTTAGACTTATTAGAGAGCCATGCTTGCTTGCTTGAAGGCAAACAGCATTTCTCTCTAGTCTAATTACTTACACATCCAATGTGGCCAAGTAAATATACTGGTTAAGATCTATCTAGTCCCACAATAATCATAATAGTGAGAAATATTTTATACCAGCCTAACATAGAATACATGGTAAGATATACTGCCACAGCTGTTAGGAAAAATGAAGTTATGAAATTTGCCTATAAATAAATGGACATGGAAAGGATCATGTTGAGCGAAATTAGTCAGAAGGAAAGAGAGAGATATAGAATGACCACATTTATTTACGTGACATCTATCTATCTATCTATCTATCTATCTATCTATCTATCTATCTATCTATCTATCTCTCTCTATCTCTCTATCTATCTATCTATCTCTCTATCTATCTATCTATCTATCTATCTATCTATCTGTCTCTATCTCTCTATCTATCTCTCTATCTTTATATATATATATATATATATATATATATATATATACACACATATTATGACACCAAAATCCAGTGTCAGGAGAAATGTGGATCAGGTCTTACCAAAAGTGGAAATTACCACAAACGTGTGGGAATCAGAGTTTAGGTAAGACAGAGAAGGGAACATGTGTGAATAAATGTCGAAAAGAACTAATACCAACCTAGAACTGGGCATTGAATACAGGCAAAAAAATGCACATGATGGCCTCTAAGTGTATGTATTGCAATCCACAATATGTAAGAGAAGGAAAAGAGAGGGAGAGAGAAAAGAGATAAAAACCTGCAATGGAGGCAGGCTATGTGAGGGGGGAGGGAATTGGAGACATTGGTGGTAGGAAATGGGCACTGGTGGAGGGACGGGGTGCTGGAACACTATGTGACGGAAACCTCCAAACATGAACAACGTTGTAATTGTATATCTCACAGTGCTATAATAAAATATTAATTTTTAAAAAAATAGGCAGAGTGAATAGGAGGGAAAAAAGCTGAAATTATTGTTTACATGAGAACCTAAAGGCTGTGTGTGGACTTGTGTGAACCCTATGAGTCCATCTTGGGACTGGGAATCCCATACAATTTTATGCATAGAGTATCCCCCGTAACAAAAAGTCTGAAGTTTCCCATCTAAGAAAACCCGCTTTACCTGTTTGGTCTGAGGGAAGAGCAACAGGTTAATCTCATATCCCTCTGACATTGTCTTGCCTCACATGAAAAGACTCAAACACAAGGAATTGCTTTGGATTTCAGAACCCAGAGACTCCAGACTCAGTTTCAAATCAGATTTAGTCATTCAGAGAGAGAGAAAGAGAGAAAGAGAGGAAACTGGGGTACCTACTATTGAAGCAGCCTGGGGGTGGGCAGGAGGGGGTGGGGTATATTGGTGGTGGAAATGGGGCACTGATGGAGGGATGGGTGCTGGAATACTGTATTACCAAGAACCAATTGTGAACACCTTTGTAATTGTATGTCTCACAGTGGTATAATAGAAAATTTAAAAAAAAAGAATTAGTCATAGTCTGGACTTTGCTCCTGAATGTGAGTAGGACCTTGAGAATTAAATGTGAAATTAGCACCTAAAACTCCAGATATTTACAATGTTAGTGACTTCTCTAATAGCCCAAGAAGGTCATTCTGGATGTCCTGTGCAGTGTTCAGCTCTGTCCTCCTGGTGACATTGTCCCACAAAATCCATGATACCCCACTGCTCAGTCTATTCCATCACTCTGTTCCATCACTGATGTTCTGGATAAAGAAACTTCTCTTACACATTGTGGCTTACAATACAGGCAATTAGAGGTTATTATGTATATCCCTTTGCCTACATTCAATGCTCAGTTCTAGGCTGGTGTTATCATTTCCAACAATTATTAGCACACTGCTCCCTTCTTTGTCTTACCTACCCTCTGACTCCCATGCACTTGCAGTAGAGTCCACCCTCTGACAAGACCTCCTGATCCATGTTCTGCCTGGGCTTTGATATTGGTATAATGCTATCGCAGGACTCCTCTAAGAGCCTCTGCATCTGCTCTGGATTGCCTCCTGCAAATCACTTCATAGATAAGGGGGTAGTCTAAATGTGGCAGTTTATCTGACCATGTATTCTGTACTAGCTGGTATAAATATTCTCTCATGCTACCACAATCATCATGGGACTAACTAGATCTTACCAGCATATTTGCCTGACCACGTTGGATCTCTAAGTAATTAGATCAGCGAGAAATGCTGTTTGCCTCCAAGCAAGCAAGTATGGCTCCCTGATAACTCAAAGGCAACTAAAATACAAAACTACCGTGAAGTAGATGAGACTTGTGAAGGCTTGGAGAAATATTTAATTGGCATTAGTATTAGTCTTTGGTACAGAGACATGCCATCTCAGAAACCCCCTTCTCTACCCTATAAAGGCATTTCCAGGCAGATCTTGGCTCAAAACATTTGCATATAATAGGGCCTAGGTTAGGTGCTGGGAGAAATTACCTAAGGGCATTTGACCCTTCCTGCTGCTTCCCATAATAGTGGGAGGTCTGAATTGCAGGGGTATAAAACCAGCCTGCTTCCTCTCTCTCTCTCTCTCTCTCTCTCTCTCTCTCTCTCTCTCTCTCTCTCTCTCTCTTTGGGCTCTCTTTTTGGGATCTCTTTTGGGGCTTGCACTCTTCTTGGGAGTCTTGTCTTTGTCTCCTTTTTACAGGGCCTTAACACGAGGTGGCCACCATCTTGGCCTACACATGGCTGGGGTCCTAGCAGGGAATCCTAAGCACAGGGTTTTTCCTATTTCTGATTTGTATGCCTGAACCTGTGATAAGTAAAGCATTTTAAAACCTGCATCGGATTCCTGAGTCTTCATCCATTCCCCACTGGCTTCGGAGGTAGAAGGGAACTCGCTTCCGGCACTGCCGGGACCCCGCGGCATTCCCCAACATCATGCTATTTTTTATATCCCACAAATAAATGCACTCATTCTATATCTGTCATTTTCCCTCTTGCTAATTTCACTCACCATGATCCTCTCCATGTCCATCCATTTATAGGCAAATTTCATGACTTCATTTTTTTCTAACAGTTGCATAGTATTCCATTGTGTAGATGTACAACAGTTTCTTTATCCAGTCATCAGTTCTTGGGCACTCTGCTTGTTTCCAGACTCTATTGGCTATTGTGAATAGTGCTGCTATGAACATAGAAGTGCAGAACACCACAAGCAGTGTTTCTGCTGTACGTTTTTGGCCTTTTTAGGGTATATTCTCAGGAGTGGTATGGTGTTGCAGTACACTGTTGCCCAGAGCCTCTGCACCATGCCAGGAGTTACCTCTTGCAGGCCACTTTATAGATAGGGACAGGATAACAGTTTGGATTTGTGAATATATGGTATAATATCTTACCATGTATTCTATTTTAGCTGGTATAAATATTTGCTCTCATGACTGGCAGCATGACAGAGCCTGGCAAGCTACCTGTGTCATATTTGATATGACAAAAATCATTAACAATTATAGACCTCATTCCCTTGACCTGAAGGAATGGTCTGAGGCTCTTTGTGTTCCTGGAGTGAGCAGATGCCCTTAGACTACACTAGCACACCACAGGACATATGGAGATGTTACTGGTGCCCACTCAAGCAAATCGATGATCAAAGGGAAGACAAGTGATACAAGTGATACAAGTGATACCACAATCATGGACAGATCTTACCAGTATCTTTATCTATGTTGGATCTCTAAGCATAATATAGTCATAATTAGATCAGAGAGAAGTGCTGTTTGCCTTTAAGCAAGCAAATGTGGCTCTCTAATAAGTCTAAAGGCTAATATCCGAAGCAACTATGAAATAAAGACAAGGGGCTTATGAAGACTTGGAGAAATATATACTTGGCTGTAGAATATCCATGGTACAGATGCATGCCTTTGTATTTTGAGATACAGTTCATCTCAGATGCCCTTCCCGCATCTGCATAGGGTCTGCTGGAAAACCAAGGGCCTGCAGCCTTGTCTGGGACAATATTAACATTTCAGTGGGACTAGGTAAGGTCCTAGGAGAAGTTACCTGTAGAGAATTGGCCTTAACTGCTTTCCCTTGATGTGAACCTGTCAGGGCTGTAAAGATATAAAAGCAGTAGCCTGCTCCTGGTCTCTCCCTTCCTCTTTCCACCTGATCTCTGCATTTGTTCTCCTTCTCTCCAATCTCTTCCCTGTTGGGTCTTAGCATGTGGTAGCGGCCATCTTGGCCAAGGATTCTAAACCTACACGTGGCCAGGGCCCAGCCAGGAATCTAAAGTCTGGGTTTTTTCTGTTATTGAATTGTATACCATAACAAGTGTGAGTAAAGCCTTCTGAAACTTTGCTGGATTCACAAGTCTTTCTCTGTCCACCGGCTGCAAATCCCCTGGGACAAACCAAGATCTGATCTGCTCCTGAATTTTGTTGGGGATCCAGCATTCTCCAACAGTATGGCTGGGTCAAATGAGAGCTCAAGTTCTAGTTTTTGGGAAATGTCCATATTGTTTTCAAAAAACACTGTACCAGTCTTTCTTGAAAGAATGTCTTACCAAAAAGACTATACCAGTCAGCATTCCCACCAAAATATAGGGATTTTCCTATATTTTCTTCAACATACTCTATGGATTCAGGACTGATATTTAGATCTTTAATCCATTTTGATCTGACTTTTGTGCATGGTGTTAAGACAGAGGTCCAAATTTATTTTTTTGTGTAACTGCCCAGCATTCCCACCAATGAGAATCCCTTTCTCCCTGCATCTGTTCCAAACAGGTTGTTCTTGCACTTTTGGATGTGTGCCAGCCTCTGTGGTGTGAGATGATATCTCTTTGCTGCTTTGATTTGCATCTCCCTTGATTATTAGTGATAATAAGCATTTTTTCATGTACCTTTTGACCATTGGAACTTCTTCTTTTTTGGAAGTTTCTGTTCTTCTCCCCATTTTTATGGGGTTTGTTTTCTTCTTGTAAAGTTCTACCAGTGACTGATATATCCTGGATATTAACCCCTTATCAGATGGGTACTGGGTGAATGTTCTTTCCCACTCTGTGGGCTGTCTTTGTATCTTGGTCACTGTTTCTTTTTGAGATGAAGAACCTTTTGAGTTTCCTGTAGTCCCATATGTTTATCTTTGCTTCAATTGATTTGTTAGTGGTGCTTCATCGTTGAAGATGCCTTTAGGTTCAATGTAGTGGAGGGTTTTCCTATATTTTCTTCAATGTACTTTATGTATTCAGGTCTGATATGAGATCTTTAATACAGTTTGATCTGACTTTTGTGCATGGTGTTAAGACAGAGGTCTAAATTTTTTTTTCGTGTAGCTGCCCAGTTTTCCCAGCACCACTTGTTGAAGAGGCTTTCCTTTCTCCATTTAGTAGTTTTTGCTCCATTATCAAAGATTAAATGATCATGTGTTTGATGCAGGTGTGAGGATACTCAACTCTATTCCATAGGTCCATAGGTCTGTTTTTATTCCAATACCATGCTGTTTTAATTCCAATACCATGATGTTTTAATTAATACTGCTTTGCAGTATAGCTTGAAGTTGGGAAAGTGATACCTCCATTCTTCTTTTTCCTAAGGATTGCTTTAGCTTTCCATGGGGTTTGTAATTCCATACAAATTTCAGGAGTGTTTGGTCAATTTCTTTGAAAAATGTCATGTGTATCCTTATAGGGACTGCATTGAATCTGCATAAAGCTCTAGGGAGAATTACCATTTGGACAATGTTAATTGTCCCAATCATGAGCAGGGAATGTGTTTCCATTTCCTCTTGTCCTCTTTTATTTCTTGAAGCAGCATTTTGTAGCTTTGTTTGTACAGTTACATTCCTAGAGAAGCTGATTCGTAAGTATTTGATTTTCTGTGGCACAATTGTGAATGGGAGCATTTACGTTTTTTTTAACATTTTATTATACCACCGTGAGATACACAATTACAAGATGCTAATGTCTAAGTTTCCATTATATAGTGTTCCAGCACCCATCCCTCCACCCGTGCTCATTTCCCATCACGAATGTCCACATTTCTCTCTCCCTTCCCCTAGCCTGCCTCTATGGCAGGTTCTTTATCTCTTTTTCTCTCTTTCTCTATCTCTGTTCTCTCTCTCTTCTCTCTCCTTCTCGCTTCCTTTTCTTACACATAGTGGATTATAATACATACATTTAGAGGTTATCATGTGTATCTTTTACTATATTTAATGCTCAATTCTTGAATGATATTATCATTTTCAATGATTATCAGCACACTGTTCCCTTCTCTGTCTTACCTAACCTCTGACTCCCACACATTTGTGCTATACCAGGTTTTGAAATGTCACACCCACACATCCTGGGGATTGGACTGTGTCCAGCTGTGGAGCCCGGACCTTGAGGATGACTGTAGTTGTGTTGCATGAGGTTTTCTGACTTCTGGTAGCCTGATAGGGAACAGGCCAAGGAACAAAACCTGTCCCCACCCCAAGATGCCCATTAGTCTAGCACAGGGCAGGCAGGCTGAGACTCAGCCCTGGACCTGAATACCAGGTGTCTGGCTGAGAGACCCAGCAACAGTTCTGGGTGGGCCACCAAGCGTTTGTGGAGGGAGCCGAGGTGTGGGGAGGTGGCCCCAGATAGGCTCTCCAAAAACCTGGTTGTTGTAGTTGCCAAGTCCTGCATGCCTGGGTTGAATTCGGCTTCTCTCTTAGGTCAGGCTGTGTCCAGCTGTGGAGTCCAGACCTTAAGGATGACTGTGGTTGTATTGAGTGCCATTTTCTGACTTCTGGGAGCCTGGCAGGGAACAGGCCAAAGAGCAAATCCTGTCCCCACCACAAGATACCCATTAGTTTAGCACAGGGCAGGCAGGATCATTTTCTTAATATCCCTTTCTTCTCTTTCGTTATTTGTATATAGGAAAGCCATTGACCTTTGGGTATTGATTTTGTATCCTGCCACTCTACTATAGGAATCTATTGTTTCTAGCAGTTTTTTTAATAGAGTTCAGGGTTTTCTAGGTATAATATCACATTATCTGCAAATAGTGATATCTTGACTTCTTTGCCTATCTGGATGCTTAATGTCCTTTTCTTCTCTGACTGCTATGGCAAGTACTTCCAGTACTATATTGGATAGAAGTGGTGACAGTGGGGAACCTTTACTTGTCCCCCATCTTAGGGAGAAGGCTTTCAGTTTTTCCCCCATTGAGAATACTAGCTGTGGGCTTTTGGTAAATGGCTTTGATTATATTGAGGAAATTTCCTTCATTTCCCATTGTATGGATGGTTTTTATCATGAACAGGTGTTGGATCTTGTCAAAGGCTTTCTCTATGTCTATTGATATGATCATATGGTTTTTATTTTTTCTCTTATTGATTTGATGCATTATGTTGATTGACTGTGAATGATGAACCATTCTTGCATTCCTGGGATGAATCCTACTTGTTCATGATGTATACTTTTTTTGATGAGTCTTTGGATTCTGTTTGCTAATATTTTGCTGAAGATCTTAGCATCTGTATTCATCAGGGAGATTGATCTGAAGTTTTCTTTATTTGTGATGTCTCTTTACTTTGGTATCAGGGTGAGATGTGCCTCGTAAAAGTCATTTAGCGAGTGTTTCTGTTTCTTCTATTTCCTGGAAGAGCTTGAAAAGAAAAGGCATAGGTCTTCCTTAAGGGTTTGGAAGAATTCACTAATGAATGCATTTGGATCTGGGCTTTTGTGTTTGGGCAGACTTTTAATTGCTATTTCAATTTCCTCAATGGTAACAGGCTTATTCAGGTATTGAATAAGCCTGTTATTCAAAAGTCATCTTATTTCAGTTATGGTAGCCTATAAGAATTCAGGAATTTGTTCATTTCTTTCAGATTCTCTTGTTTTGTGGCATACAGTCTCTCAAAGTAATCTCTTAATGATCTTTTGGATCTCTGTGGTTTCTGTTATGATGTCCCCATTTTCATTTCTGATTCTATTTATTTGGGTTCTCACTTTCCCTGTCCTTACAAGTCTTGCAAGTGATTTGTCAATCTTGTTTATTTTTCAAAGAACCAACTGTTGGTTTCATTAATCTTTTGGATTGTTTTTGGGTTTCCAACTCATTGATTTCCACTCTGTATTATTATTTCCTTCTTTCTGCCTGGGTTGGGCTCCTTTTGCTGGTCTTTTTTCTAAGATTTGAGCTGTGTAGTCAGGTTATTTATGTGGGCCCTTTCTTCTTTTCTGATGAATGCTTGCAGAGCTATGAATTTTCCTCTTGACACTGCTTTCGCTGTATCCCACAAGTTCTGATAGTTCGTGTCTTCAATTTTCATTTGTATCCAAGAATCTTTAGATTTCCTCTTCAATTTCTTCTATGACCTGGTTGTTCAGCAGTGAGCTGTTCAGTTTCCAGATGTTAGGTTTGACTCCCTGTTTCTGTGTGTTGTTAACTTCCATTCAGTGCACCACGGTCTGAAAAAGTAGTTGACACAATTTCTATCTTTTTTATTTGATTGAGGTATGCTTTGTGGGTCAGCATGTGGTCTATCTTAAAGAATGCTGCATGTGCATTGGGGAAAAATGTGTATTCGGCCCTTTTGGGATGAAAAGCCCTGTATATTTCTACCCGCCCTGTTTGTTCCATTTCTTCCTTCAGGCCCAGTATTTCCTTGGTGACTTTGAAAGCTAGTTTTCAGACTCTTAAAAACTAAGACCAAGACTAAGATTAAGTTTCTGCCCCAGGGTTTAAGAGAGAAGGTGACAGATAACTCTCCCCTAACTGCTGGTATCTGCTAATTAACTGATTTCATTAAATTACCAGCTTAATTGGCAATCAAATTCTAATCATTTAACTTTCAAGGAAAGGCCAGTTCCTTAAAATCTTTAAAGGTGCCATGTGAAACCAAAAAAAAAAATTTTTTTTTAATGAATGCTAGTCTTCAGGGCGGGGAGGGGTGCCTGTAATTTCAGAATGGTGTTACAGCGATATGGAACTCTTCTAAGTCTTTGTGAAAGCCCGTAGATTTTAATCACCAAGAGAGGCAGCAAGCGGCGACCTTCGCATAGGGCCGGCTCCGTGAAGGAATAATCACAGTGGAATCATCCTGCTCCAAAACTGCTCGGGCTTTTCCAACTGGGAAACAGCAGAAGCTGTGCAGAGCGTGAGCACCACCCGCCTAACGTGATTAGAAGGGAGCCAGCCTCCAGCTCTCCGGAGCCGCACTCCCCCACGGGCTGAATTATAGCCCTCCTACCAGTCCCACGGCGCTGAATGATGTCATGGGATCTGCAGTTCGGGGAGATGAAAGGGATAAAGCAGAACCCGCTGGCACTAGGCAAAGCTCCCAACGCACAATCCACAACCCAAGCTTGGGAGCCGAAAAAGCTCCAGCCCCAGCCCCACAGCCCCAGCCCTGGAGCAAGCACTGCAGCGGAGGTTGCAAAAAGAAGAAAAAAAAAAAAAAAGAGGGGGAAGAAGAGAGAGAAAGAAAACAGCGTGGTTCTTGCTAAACAAAAGAACTTGTGGGGTAGGGGCGGAGGGTGGCGAGCGGCTAGGAGGGAACTTTCTGGATATACCAGCATGTATATAAACTCAGCCGCGGCCTTTGATGTTCTGCAACTGATCAGCGATCAGATTACTGGCTGTTCACCCCCTGCTCGTCTGCCTTTGATCTGCACGGTTAATTTTATTTTCCTGGATTTGAAGTCTCGTCTGGGCTTGTGCTGACATACGTTTTGGAGGAAGGTAGCAGCGTTTGGCACAGGAGTGCTGGCAGGGAGAAACGAAGCTGCTTAAAGGGTGAGTACTGGAAAGAGTTTCGTTCGGGGCAGGTACTGAGCTTTGAGTTCTGTGGGAGCTTTCACTTACTTTTCTGGTGCAGACGGCGTGACTTAATTAAAAAAAAATCACCGGCTTTTCTGAACTGAGGTATATAAAAAAGCAAAGGTGGAAGTGATGATCCGGGGGCCAATGATACTCCACTCCCTTGCCATTTATAGTCATTTGTCCAAATGGGCTTGCAATCTGTCATGCAAATTTATCTTGCAAAGCAGCGGTTCTAGCAGAACAAAACCACGGAGAGCTTAACTTTAGCGTGGAGCAAGGGCGTCAGTCTGACACCTGCTATAATCGCTCCACATATTTACAGGTCACTTTATTTAGTAAACAGACAGCTGCCCTGTATTTGAGGTCATGTTTTTCCTTGTTTTCTTATGGAAGAGTAAAGTGCGATCTGGAAACAGCTATGCTCTCACCTACACGATGTAACTCTCTCATGTTCATTTCCTTATGCGATGTGTGTACCCCAGGGATCACTGAACAGGCATTCAAGTCTGATTAGAGCCTTTTATGTGGAAAGCTCAAATTTTTTAGCACAGTGAGGGTAAAGTTGTGCCAAGTTTGGCTAAAAAAGCCTCTAGTGGTTTGCTGAAACCTTTGGAAATAATGCAAGCCTTGTTTACAGAAACATTCTCAAGGTTAATAGTCCCGAATTAACATTTATTTTAAATTTACAGTGATAGCTGCTGTGAATTAAAATTTGCCAGCTGTTTATGAAAACTATTTGGGCAATCAACAACTTTTAGGTTACATAAAGTTTTTAGTCCCATTTTCACTTTAGTTCATGCTCGACATGGCAAACCCAAACAATATTGCTGTGCTGAGTTTGAAATTCTCCTTTTCATCAGTTCATTGATTTTGCATGTACGAGCGCTTGCACGGTCAAGTCTTTACACTGAGATGCAAAAACATAATATAGTGGAAAAGCACCTCACGTTTGCCTTCATTCATTTCAATATCCTAGATTGATTTGGATATTATATTTAATTCTCACATAATTTATGCTCAACCACAAAGAAATCATAAATGATAAGACAAGTTATCCTTTAGCCCAAAACTTTGGTGAAGGAGGAAAGGTCTAATGAGTCTCATTTCAGATGTAATTAATTGTTTAAAGCAAATTAATTAAATGACTGTCCAAACATTTCTCCTCATATAGGAGGGTGATTAGCATAATTTAATTTTAAAATTGTGACAGCTGTTAAAGTAAGATTATTTAAAGCTATACTAAACTGAAGATACATTTTCTATGTGTCATTAATAATTTATTCTACAAAACTTAGCTCTTGTTTTTAGTCATCCAGGGAGGCATTATTCTTTTTGTTCTACTGACAATGTAAAAATGCAATTTCATGGTATCTGAGAGTATCAGTTTAGATTGACATTTTCATTAGTTTTTTTAAAAAATCCTGTTTAAATCATGAACATTGTGCCAATGTTTATATTCAGATAAAAAATAAGGTCATAAACTAATGATGAGAGACAAAGCCTACAGAAATAGTTTATTTATGAACTCAATCATTTAATTCAAATTTTGGATTTAAAATATTTTTAAACTACTGCTTTTGCCATGAGGCTCATTTTAGCAAATACAGACTCTCAGCACAAAACAAAAGGGAGAATTAGCAATTATCTGATTGATTTAGGTTTAGTAGCAAACTAGCCTGGGCAAGTCAAATCCCTGAAAATCCACTTCAGTGTCTGAATTAATTCAGTCAATTGTTTACTCCTCATGTCTTTGTTGAGGAATGAAACAGATTGTATTTGATTTAAAAAAAAAGATACCTATTTTTGAATATACAGGTACAGCCGTCTTAAGAGGCATTTCTAAATTACCACATGATATTCTTGTTCATGATTTAAATAGATATATTGCATAATACTTCCACTGAAAATTTTTCAAAGCACTTTCCTATCTATTGCTTCAATGATAGCTTTGTTACTGCAAGTCTTCAAAAGACTTTTTTCCATTCCTGATTCTGTCACTGATTAGCTACGTGACCTTATGAGAGTCACTTTGCCAGTTTTTCTCTTGTATGCAATGAGGGTGGAAATTAGATCATCTCATAAAATAAGCAGGACTGGAATTTTTAGGGCCATTTTACAGATGAGGAAACTGCTTAGAGAAAAGTAACTTGACTACCTTAACTAAGATTATTGCTGGCTAGATTTTCAAGACCTGGTTCCATATTCTTTCTAGTCCACCACAGAGTCTATTTTCAACAACTGCTCAATCAAATGAAGTTGATCAGAAAGATGAAGATAACCACTTTGTATGTAAATACACTTTTTGTTTCCATGATAGATTTGTCAATCAATTGGATTAGTCTGGTGATTTAATTATTCTTTTTGCTTTTGAATTTTACGATTTACCATAATGTGTATATACTTAAATGATTTTCAAATAAATTTATATATGTTATACATTTATATATGTTGTATATTTGTATAAGTTACATATGTTGTGTATTTTGTTTTGATTTTTAAGTCATAGCTGGCAGTGCTTCAGACTTACTCCTGACTCTGTGCTCAGAGATCACTCTTAGAGGTACAAGGCAAGAGCTTTCCCCTCCAGATCATCTCTCTGGCACTATGTGTAATAATTATATATGCTTATGTGTGTCTTTGTTTGCAAATTTGACAATATATAAACACATCTTTATATGTTACTGAGTAATTGATATTAGCAATATTAGTAGGTCCTTGAAAAGTTGAATAGCTGGGCCAGAGAAGCAGTTTTCAAAGCAAAACAGTTGTTCATTTCTCTTATTACCATCATACAAATCTCACATAAAGCTTTAGAAATTATTATTTAGTAACATCACTAACATTTATCAATTCAACACTAATTAATTCACTAATTATTAATTAACTAGTATTTATAGAATAATGTGTGCCAGAGTTCTAACAATACATTTTAAAAAATATTATCTTATTTAACTAAACAGAAAAATTAGTTCATCATTCTCATTACACAAGTGAGTAAACTGAATCTCAGAAGGCTTACTAATATGCCAGTTCTGAAAATTGATTTTGTGGGAATGTGATCTGATTTCAAATCTTAGATCCTGCTAGACAGTTGATTCACTTCAGGCATTGATCTCAGACAGAAAGCAATACCTTCTTTTACTAGCAAAATGGATTTACATAGGTGAGATGTTTCTGTTGTTTGTTTTGAATCCCATCTGCAGTGCTCAGGGCTTACTCCTGGATCTGTGTTCAGGGATCACTTCCGGTGGGAACCTATGTGGTACCCAGGTCAGTTGCATGTAAAGCAAGTGCCTTTACGCTTGTAGTAACTTTCCAGCTCCAGATGGATTTATTTGAAAAGAGCAACAAGGGGCGATTTAAAGTGCAGTTCTATAATGAGACACCTGTGAATTTCTTCAGCACCCCCTTATATAGCTTTTCTAGCCACGGTTTCTGAGCAAACAAGAGCCTCCTGACTCCTCATTTCATTTAAATAGGGCTTACAGAGAATGGAACTTAAATAAAAGCGAATATTACAGTAAAAAAACTTTTATTTTTTTGTAAGTATTTTATTATACCACCGTGAGATATACAATTACAAAGATGTTCATATTTGGGTTTTGGTCATACAGTGTTCCAGCATCCATTACTCCACCAGTGCCCATCTCCCACCACCAATGTCCCCCGGTTCCCTCCCCCTCTCCCCCCAGGCTGCCTCCGTGGCAGGTTCTTTATTTCTTTCCCTTTCTCTCTATCTCTTTCTCTTTTCCTTCCCTTCCAGATTGTGGATTACAGAACATACATTAAAGGGTTGTCATTTGTATCTTTTTGCCTGTATTTAATGCTCAGTTCTAGGATGGTATTAGTACTTTCGACAATTGTTAGCACACTGTTGCATTTTCTGCCTTACATAGCCTCTGACTCCCACTATCACTATCACTATCTTTCCGTTAATCATCTATTTGCTAGAGCGGGCACCAGTAACATCTCCATATGTCCCGTCTCATGCTAGTGGAACCCAAAGGCATCCACCCGCTCCAGGAACATAAAGAGCCTCAAACAATTATATTAGGTCACGGGAATGACCTAATATAAATGCTATTGGTATTTGGCATATCAAATTCTACACAAGCAGCTTGCCAGGCTTGCCGTGCGGGTGGCATACTGTTGTACTCATCTCTAAATAAAGCATTTATTGATAAACCACGCCCGCTGCTAGCGCCCCGCGTGAGCCGGGCTGTGATAGTCTGGTCTTCTGGGTGGAGTTGTGAAGAGAGGGGAAGTCCGGATGTGGAAAATGGCGGGCCCTATGGAGTGGGGGATGGTGGTCTGGCTTGTTGTGAGGTGCAGCTGGGGTGGCAGGCCAGGGCTAGAACCCGCCATGCCTCCGGGCGCCTCACGAGCAGCTGGGCACAGGGAGAGCAAGTAGCAGCTTTGCCCCATGTCTGAGAGTCTCTGGTTCAGCATACCTGGGCCGGATTGAAAAAAAAAAACTGCTGCAGGGTGGCTGTGGATGATCCGGGCTGTGACTCCCACACATTTGTACCTTTGACAAAGATAATTTCCACCTTTGACAAAACCTCCTGATATATGTTTCACTTGACCTTGGATATTGGTATCATAATATGTACATATATATTTATGTCATGCAAATAAATGCAGTCATTCTATGTCTATATCTCTCCTTCTGGCTAATTTCACTCAACATGATCTTCTCCATGTCCATCCATTTATAGGCAAATTTCATAACTTCATTTTTCCTAACAGCTGCATAGTATTCCATTGTGTAGATGTACCAAAGCTTCTTTATCCAGTCATCGATTCTCGGACACTCTAGTTGTTTCCAGATCTGGCTATTGTGAATAATGCTGCTATGAACATAAAAGTAGGGATGGTGTTTCCACTGCATATTTTTGGCTTCCCAGAGTATATTCTGAGGAGTGGTATGGCTGGGTCAAATGAGAGTTCAATTTCTAGTCTTTGGAGGAATGTCCATATTGTTAAAAAAAAAAAACTTTTAAAGGGGTGCTTTCTTTTTCTTTTAATATATCATATTATCAGTTTTGGTTTGCTTTTTGCTTTTTTGGGTTACACCCGACAATGCTCAGGAGTTACTCCTGGGTCTTCACTCAGGAATTACTTCTGGCGGTGGTTTGGTGACCATATGGGATGCTGGGGATCGAATCTGGGTTGGCTGGGTGCAAGGCAAATGCCCTCCCTAGTGAATTATTGCTCTGACCCTATTATCAGTTTTTTAAACTGAATTTCCCACCAGTTTTCCTAGACTCTTTGGCCATAAAGAACCTCAAAATGGAATGAATTCTCCCTCAACTCCAGGACCTCACAAGTATCCATCATTGGTTTGGTTAGAGTCCCTGGACCAGTCCAGAACATACTGGAAAATTGGCAATTTGGGGCCTGGAGCAATGGTACAGAGAGTAGAGTCTTGCCTTGCACACAGCCAACCTGGGTTTGATTCCCAGTAGCCTACATGGTCTCCCAAAACTCCCAGAAGTGATCCCTGAGAGTAGAGTCAGGAGTAAGCCCTGAGCACCTCTCAGGGTACAAAAGGAAAAAAAATGATAATTTGGTGCGTCTTTTTAAAATTGATTTTTAAGGAGTTGTCCCTTGAATCCACCTATTTGCAGAAGACACCACTCTGAAGTTACCAGAGGTAGTATAATACCAAAGACTGTGACTTAAATTTGTTGTTGGGCAAAAGGGAGGAGCAAGAGGAACAACAGGTGGAAGGACCCGGAGGGCACGTCAAGCCATTCCTACTGAAAGAAAACGGCTTCCCTCTAAGAGGGACTCTCCGAAGAATAGTTTTCTCCATTCTGTTAAATGTCCCCAACATACTGCTAGTTCCATAGGCTAGAATCATGGGTTACCACCCAAGAAACCTATTCTTACTTCTCCAAAGTATGCAATATTTTCTAGGAGAGAGAGTCCCAGCTCAAAAAGACCCATTTTTTCTCCTTAGACACTTGAAAAGTATCAGGTCAAAGTTGGTGTTACTGGCGTTTTATTTTATTTTATTTTATTTTTTTGCTTTTTGGGTCACACCCGGCAATTCTCAGGGGTTTCTCCTGGCTCTGCATTCAGGAATTACTCCTGGTGGTGCTTGGTAGACCATATGGGATGCCGGGGGATCAAACCCGGGCTGGCATGGGCCAGCCGCGTGCAAGGCAAACGCCCTACCCGCTGGGCTATTGCTCCAGCCCCAGTGTTGCTGGTGTTTTAATGGAGAGGTACAGCTCATCACTTAGCTCATGAGAGTCAGCAGTTTGACATTATAAAAATAAAAATAATCTCCTTGACCTTTTCCTGAGTATTGGTTTTTGCACAAGTGTGTGGTAAGGATTTATATTAGGAATCACGGAACTTGATTTTGATTGTAGTTTTATCATGAACCTGTTCTGTGACTTTGGTTAGGTCTCTCAGTTTCTGGGTCCAATCCTACAGTTTATAATTCACAGGAAGCGGTGCTGGGAATAATTTATATAGTGGGGTCTTGGTTATTTTTCTCTTATTTTTAAAATTAAGCTTAATGAGCTTTATTAATATTTGGAATTATCCCTCCTATGTTTTAATCTATTTCACAAAAAGTGAGCATCTGTGAAATCACAAATAAAATTCAAGATTCTTGGAAGTTTACATTCTTTTCCATTTTCTCAATAAATAGGAGTTTAACGAGAAATTACTAGAAAGTTAAATAATTTTCCATTAACTTTACTTCTGGTGACCTAGTTTGTAGCTAATATTATTTTTTCTTTCAAGAAGTTTGTTGCTTCACTATCTCAACATTTTGGGAAATGATCCTAAACAAATTTGTTGTTTATTTCCAAAACTAGCATCAGAAAAATGGCCTTAATCTTAATAATATCTCAACCAGGCACCTCATAACAACTTGGCCTTTTCAGTAAAAAAAAAAAAAGAACTTATTAATGATATTTAAGCATTTTTAAAGGGAAGAAAATATTCTCAGTCCTAATCCTAAGCATAGTTTTTTCCTCTGAATGAATCTAGGGATTTTATTTTAGTTTTGTTTGTTTGGGGCTATATCCAGCTATGCTTTGGGCTTACTTCTCTGCTCCTGGGGATCATTCCTGGTGAGGCTCAGGAACCTTATGGCATATCAGGGATCAAACTGGGCTCAGCGAAGCAAGGGCCAAACCCATTGAGCTTTCTCTCCAGCCTCACAGTTGCATATTTTAACTGCTGCTCAGTTGTTGGTCTGGGTTCTCATTCAGGTAATATCTTTTGAGTCATATAAATACTCAAAGTGAGTTAAAATAGGGAGTATTTATGTTTCTGATTTCTTATTGAATGAATAAGACACATCTAATTGCTAGAGTGCCTGGTTCAGTACTCTTTCCCACGCTATCAGCTATTACTTCCAATTATCACTGTTTACTGATGACAGGATTGTGAATCCTACGGAAACTACAATAGACATATTGCTACTAATAGCAGGTACCAGTTAGTGCTAGGCACTGAGTTAAGTGCTTTCAATACTTTATCTGGTTTTACAGTCACTAGTAAAATGGCTACTTTATATATAAATAGAAATTTAGGAAGGTTAAGTAACTTTTCCAAGGATATCCAGCTAATAAATGGCAAAGTGGCATCCAAGACCAAACTATATGCTAATGTCCAGACATGTAAACAATATCCCAATTAATAAAGGTATTGTTACCTTATTGTTTGTAGTAAGTTAACAGACTAATGGGGCGGGGTGGGAATCCATCAAATCCACATGAAATGATGCCAGAACAAAAGAATTAAATAATTTGCTCTGAATACTCAGGAGGTGAGAGAAACTTGAACATTTGACTGAATTCAGAGATACTTTTTAATCCAAAAACATTCATTCAGCATTTTGCTTGATGTAAGTCTGAACAGAAATACACCCCTCCTTTGAAAGCTTGTTGTTGTTGTTATTGTGTTGTTGTTGTTGTTGTTGTTGTTTGGGGGCATTCCCAGAGGTGTTCATGCATTTCTCCTTGGCTCTGAACTCAGGGATCACTCCTGGTAGGACTCGGGGATCATATGGGTTTGAACCCAAGTCGGCCATGTGGAAAGCAAGTTCCTTCATCTCTGTACAAGCACCTTCATCTCTGGCTTCTTTGCAGCATTTTAACTTTTTTGAGGAAGAAAAACTAATACACAAAGAAGAGTGTGATGAGTTTTGTCTTTAGGAGTTACGTGTCTTGGAAAGGCTCGTGAGAGTCATCGTTTTTGACTTGGGTAAGGTATGCAGAGGTGAAGGACATCAAAAGAAGAAGAAACTTAGAGAGCAAAGGGAAGGCAAGCTCAGGGCACACGAGCAGCCAGGCTCGCAGACCAGTTTGGCCAGAATATAAATCGTGTGTTCTGGAGGAGAGAAAGATAAGGTTGAAAGTGTAGGTGGAGCTCAGACATAAAAAAATCTTTGCATACTAATTCAGAGCAGAGGGAGCTTTTCTTAACCGGGGGACCTCTTGTAAATCTTTTATTTGGTGACAGTGACCACGATGAAAGAAAGCAGGACCTGCTGGACAAAGCAGGAAGTAGTAGTGGATGCTTGCCTATGGCTATGTCCATGTCAAAGGTGGGCAGGGCTTGATCTGTGGTAGAGGTGGTGGGTGGAGATGATGAATGTGTCAGAACTTACCAAGAAACAAGCAACCACTCAATTTAGCAAAGATGTGAAAAGTATACGACATGTGCCTGGTGCTGGGATAGTAAAATATGTGCCAACAGGGAGATTGCAGTCCCACTGGGGACAGAAACCCAGATGAACAGATAATTTTTCTCTAGGAAGGAGCACTTTTGTGAGGAGCAGCTGGGCTGTCCTGACACCAGAGCTAACAGCTGATGGGGAGGTTAGGGGAAGCTGGCTTGCCTAGGGGCTCCTAATTAGTGTATCATTTTCTAATCATTTTTTCAGATAAATCTTTGTGATTTCTGCTCTGGCCCTCTGGTGGCATTAGATCTGAAGTAGACCACACTTTGAGGCTTTGGGCAATAATAATGTTAGTAACATTTTTTCCCCAAGTACCAAGTATAGGGTTCTTAGTGTTGGACTTCAATGGGTGTTTATAGCAACCTATTAAAAAAAATGACTTCTGGTCTATTTGTGTTTTAGAAAAGAAACATAGAATTTGATTTTATTGGAAGAGCCTGGCACTTTTTTGTTCGACTGTTTTTGGGGCGGAGGGAAGAAGGAAAGACGAAGGTGCTTGTACAGAGATGAAGGAACTTGCTTTACACATGGCCACATCCCCACATTTGAGGGAGGGAGGGAGAGAGAGTTACACTTAGTGTACAGGGATCACTCCTGGTTGGGCTGGGGGTCACCATATGCGATGTCAGAGATCGAACCCAGGTCAACTGTGTGCAAGGCAGGCACCTCACCCTCTGTACTATTTCTTCGGCCAGTTCTGCAGTGTTTATGGGGAAATAAACCCAACCCATTAAAAATGACAGCTGCCTATGCCCGAGTCATGCAGAAAACTAGGGTTTGGAAGAACTCCAATTTGCTCAATGGGCAGAGGAAACTAGAACTCTGACCTTTCTATAGCATAAATGGGGGGGGTGAGGGAGGAGTCGTCACATACATGTTTTGTTACACGCCTACTAGCAAAGTTGCAAGGCAAACACTGTTAGCTGTGCTTCAGACATGCACAAATTCAAGTTCCCACATTCCAAAAGCTGATGGCAACTAGCACAGAAGTGAGTTCTCTTGCTCACCCCGCCACACCAGCTACGGAACTCTGGCGTGACTGACAGCGGAAGTGGAAGGGCCAGGCCTGCGCTGCCTAGCCAGGGCGGTAGGGGGCGCCCTGCAGCCGGGGCGGGGCTCTGGTGGGCGTGGTCTCGGGAGGCGGCGGCCGTTGCCGGGCTACGGGAGAGCGCTAAGCCCCGCGCGCCGCAGAGGAAGGACCCCGCTCCCCAGCTCCGCTCCCGGGCCCCTGCAGTCAGCCTTGCTCTGGAAAGTCACCGCGCCTCGAACTGCAGCCGGGACCTGCCGGGCAACACGGTGAGCAAATCGAGAAGGTGGGTCAGTTCGGAGAACGGAGGAGAGGGGGCGCCCCAAGTCCTGCAAGGGTCCCCAGCTCCGGCCCCTGCCCCCCGCAGGATCCCTAGGAGGAAGGTCTGGAGAGGCGGCATCTGTCCGACTTGGGGGGAGGTTGGTGGCCTGCAGAGGAAAAGGACAGAGGGCTGAGCCGGCCACAGGCAAGCTCCGGGAAGGGCTTGACACTTAAGGACCGCGAGGGAGATGGCTCAGGATCTCCAAGGAACATTTAGGATCGCCGAGGAGCGCTGCTGATGCTGGTGTCTGAGCTGCCACTCCTGTTGCAGGAGGGGCGGCGGGACGGTCTCTGCTATCAAGGGCTGTTGGATGCTGGTGTGAAGCTGTAGATCAGCTGTGCGAGACCGGTGCTGGCCCGCGCCCGTCGCTCCCAGATCATGCCCAGCGCACCGCGCCCCGCGGCAGCTACTCCGCGGTCAGGGTGGGCTGTCGCCCGCGCGCGCCACGGGGAACCCGGCTGCGGGCATGATGGTAGCAGAGCAGGTCCAGAGAGAACATTTGCGCCATGCAAATAGTAAGGAGCGTTAATAAGGTTAGGAAGTGATTAGGCCGGTGGGGAAAGGAAATTTCACAGATGTCAGCGACGTTTATCAGCGCAGTGAGGGGTAGAGTTGAAACTGTCACAGGCTTGGACCCACTTCTAAAGCCACTTCATTAAATAGTGGCAGAAGTTTGAACTCTACTGAGGTGTGGGAGGACGAAAATCAATGACCTGTTCTGGTGGCAATGGGTCACTAACACCGGTGTAAGGGACTAACGTCACTTTTTGTGGGCACCTTAATCAAATGCCCCAAATCGAAACAAAACCATAAGCACTCTACCATATAGCTTTAATTGACACAATTGAACTAAAAAATATGGATAAAACTAATTGTTTATTCTGTGACGTTTTTATCCTTTAGTGGAAAAACATTTTTCAGTTCGCAGTGGAACAGTTACTGTTAATCACGACTTATGCAAACAGGATACTTTAAAACAGGATACTTTATTTCGATGTTATTTCCGGATCAAACATTCAGGTGCAAGAGGAAGGATTATGTTGCATTCGTTCAGGATTTACTCAACATGCTTTTTGTTGTGCCTTGCAACCTTAGGCGCTTCTGTGGGGGTTACTTTCTTGTAGTCTAAAAATATATTTTATTGCGGCACAGCTTGTTATCTAACTTAAAGGTCTGAGTCTAGGAGAGGAGCGAGGTGAGGCCTATTGTAAAAACAGCTTCTCACATTAACGACTTATAGAGGTGTAGATATTTCTAAAGAAGATTTTATTTATTTTTTTAAGTGTACATGCTTGTCAACATTTATTTTTTTTTTTTTTTTAATTTTTTTATTATACCACCGTGAAACATACAATTACAAAGGTGTTCATAATTGGTTCTTGGCAATACAGTATTCCAGCACCCATCCCTCCACCAGTGCCCCATTTCCACCACCAATGTGCCCCTCCCCTCCCGTCCCCCAGGCCGCCTTAATAGCAGGTACCCCAGTTTCCTCTCTTTCTCTCTCTCTCTCTCTCTGTCTCTGCATCTCTAAAGAAGATTTTAGGGCTTAATATTTATCAGGATATTTTGAAAATAACTCAAAACACAGAAATTCTGTGTAATTTTTTTTTTTTAAATTTTCCTTAATGTCAAACTCAGAGGCTTATCCTGAGCTCGCTCTCTCTAACTTCCCTTGCTTTTCAGTCTATGAAAACATCCAATGATATGTGGCCAAAGTCTCATGGCTTTTGTGACCTAAGGAGTTTCTCCCTTAGAAAGTGCTAACTAGGGGAATTTGTGTTGGTGATTTCTGTCACAGCCACCAAAGTTAAGTGTTTCTTTGACAGAGTCCACATTAGATATGGATAATGATGTTTTGGATATAGAAAAACTTTTATATGTACCTGCAATTAAAGTAGAAAGTGCCTTTACTGTCCAGAAGAATCAAATAGAAAGGTTGCTAACATTTAAGTAGTCCTAAGAGACTGAAAAAGAACAGAAAATTGATTCTTTTTTCCATTTAAATCATCAAGAGAGTTAATTTCCATATAGAAGTCAGTGAAAAGTAATCAATATGGTAAAAATCACTTCCTGACTTTTTATATATATTTATTTATTAGAAAATAAGCATGAGACAGGACATATGGAGATGTTACTGGTGCCCGCTTGAGCAAATCGATGATGAACGGGAAGACAGTGATACAGTGATAATACATGGATCTGGGGCATGTTCAGTGCTTTTACTTTTCTGATTATTTGAGAAGCTCTGTTTTGGGGCAGGAGAGATAACATAGCCTGTAAAGCACTTGTCTTGCATCTACCCAACTAGGTTGGAACCTCGGCATCCCAGATGGTCTCCCCTGATTTTTGCCAGGAGTGATCCCTGAGTGCAGAGACAGTGTAAGCCCTGAACATTGCTAGGTGTGGCCCCAAACAAAATCAAACAAACAAAGTAACTTTATTGAGCTCCTGTGATTTGTAGTACAGTTAAAGATTGCTTCATGTATACACCTGCATGTACAGAACTTTTAAAGCCAAGTAAAGAACTCTGCTAACACTCATGTAGAGAATTTGACTCTACTTTTAACAGAGTTAAATCATTTTCAGCCTTGGTAAATCTCTCGACCCCAAACTTGACTCATTCCTGTTACCAATATCACTATTCAGAAATGAACACAACACAGATCAAAAAACTGAGGGTTCTTTAACACATGGTAAAAGTCATGTGCTTTCAATCTGATGAACCCATAAAAAGTCACACCTTTTAAAACTCTTAAATAAGCCTATATACTCTGTTAACTACAAGTTAAATAAGAATACCCACCTTTAATAATTGTACCTCCCAATAAGTCGGTAGCTGGTTACTAGATAAGTCACAAAATAGTTGATTAAACAGTTAAAAAAAATGTAACTTGGTTAAGCAGTTCAATTCAGTTTGTCTCAGGGCACTTGATTATTACCTGTTGGTAGTCTTTTTTAAAAACTACCTTCAAGAACTGTGAAGCAGGGGATGAAACTACTTTCTTTTCATCATTTTCTGATTGAGCAGGGATTCCCTTCTTCATATTTTATCTTTCTGAAATCTTTACATTTAAAATAAGATGTTTAAATAGGATTGGGTTATGGTCTAGTATATGTACCTTTTAAGCGAGTGTTTTAAAACCTGGGCTTTAAAACAAACAACCACCTATTAGCAATTATATAAGAAAAGGAATTTTGTAAGTGAAGGTGGAATAGCATTAGCCATTCATTGGGTGGCTTGGATGTCTAATAGGAGAAACTTCAAAAAGAATGGAGGCTATTTAAGTGGGGAAAGAGCACTAGAAATGCTACAAAGAGTGGTTTGGAATCTATCCAGACTTAGTTCTAAAATAAAAATTTAGACAGCTGTGTTTTAGAAATGATTGTCTAATCAGAAACAATTCTCTGAGAATAGCTGGAGTTGAAGTTTGAGGTCCCCTAAGTTCTTGATGCGATAATGGCTCTATTTGTGTTCTGGGATAGAGAAATAGTTTTGAATATTGAGGAATGCGCCATAGTTACATGTGTACTGAGGGAACACTTTGAGAACAATCCCCTCAAGGCAAAGGTGTTAGATAAATAAAAAATTAATTTATAAAAAGTCTTCTAATAATTTCTATTAAAAGACACAAGAGATTGATTTAATGGTCCGTAATGTTTTTTAGTTTAGAGGGATATAAAGACACTGTATTTGGTAGCAAACATTTTAAGGTTTATTTTTAATAGAAAATGTTTTTATAATTTGAAATAGAGAAATCATTCACATTTCCAAGCCAACAAATGTGTGTGTCTCATGCCATTTTAAGCCACCTCAGCTGCAAGAAGGGACTGCCAACTTTACTGTAGGAAGAATGGTTTCAGATACAGTGAAACTGACATCCAAGGCAGGCTAGCTAGAGGCTGTGGGTTTTGTCTTGTTTGGAAACAGCAGTTGATTTTTCACTCTTAGCATATGAAGATAACATTATATCTAAACCAGTCTATGTTCCTAATTTAAAACAATAGGACTGTATATACTGCATGGGCTTCAATTCAATGCTAATTTTATAAATTGTAAGTTTGCCTGTCTAATTTAATGCTTATTCAAATTTTTTAGTTTATTACATATTGGAAATGTATATCCATTGAATATAGCTTCATTAGATAACTCTAATACAATTTACTAAATAAATTGTTATGTATTATGTGGTCTGTCTTACACCTCATTGATAGGCATATTCTTTGTTTTTTTTTTTTTTTTGGCTTTTTGGGTCACACCCGGCAATGCTCAAGGGTTTCTCCTGGCTCTGCACTCAGGAGTTACTCCTGGCAGTGCTCGGGAGGAACCATATGGGATGCCAGGGATCGAACCCGCCGGCACAGGCCCACGCGTGCAAGGCAAACGCCCCTACCTGCTGAGCTATCCCTCCAGCCCCAGATAGGCATATTCTTTGTATGTACAATTGATCCCTAGAAGCAAGCAAACAAGCAAAGAAATAAAAATCGTTTCCTGTTGTGGTGAACTGCATATTGAATAATAAGTTTTAAGGAATGTAAAAAAACAGAAATCTAAAGAAAATTTTTCCTGGGATGCACCTGGCTGTGCTCAGGCCTTACTCCTGACTTCACTCAAAGGATCACTCCTGGTGATGCTCAGGACACCATCTGCGGTGCAGGGCTCAAAAACTCTGGTTAGCTGCCTGTAAGGCACCTATTCCCTTCCCTGTACTTTAGCTCTCTCGGCCAGCAGTCTCAACTATTTATTTATTTATTTATTTATTTATTTATTTATTTATTTATTTATGCTTTTTGGGTCTCACCCGGCGACTCAGGGGTTTCTCCTGGCTCTGCACTCAGGGAATTACTCCAGGCGGTGCTCAGGGGACGATAGTTGGGGCTGGAGCGATAGCCCAGCGGGTAGGGCATTGCCTTGC
>JAJIBD010033741.1:0-27458 GCA_021461705.1 Cryptotis parvus | reverse complement strand
ACCAGCCAATTGCAAATACATGGTCCAGATAAGCCGCCATGTTCAAACTACCCCCTATCTAAGGAGTTTGTTGACCTGGGAGGCAATCCAGGGCCCAGACAGAGGCTCTGCCAGGAATTGTCCCGCCTTAACAAGGTCCTCTGCGTCTTTAGATAGAACTAACGACATATTTCTAATTTTCGAGGACATTTTTATGTAATGAAGTATCAATATAAAATAAATATAAGGTTTTAGAATTAATTACTGGCACCAGTGAAACTAATATTTTTTCTGATTATAGAAACTCAACACTTTTATTAGACTCTACAGACACAATATATTAAGACCACAAAGAAAAGAACATAAATTAATGTCAGAACCGGGTCCCCAGCAAAATCTGGGGCAGAGTATAGGGGATCTACCTTCTGCCCCCAGAGGTTGGCAGCCTGTGTACAGAAAAATATGAGAATACAACAAAGTTTTAAAGGCTTTATACTTAGGTTTGGCATACAATCCAGTAGAGGCTTTGGTTTAGGTTCTAGCTGGGCCTGGCCATGCAGGTCTAGAACCCTAGGCCAAGATGGCCACTACCATATTAGGCCCAGCAGGGAAGAGAACAGAGGAGGCAGAGGAAGGTGAAAAAGGAAAGCAAAATGGCAAAGAATTAGCTTTATAAGTTTTTGGTTCAGACCTATGGAAAGCAATTAATGCTTTCATTCTCCTCCTTATAACTTATCCCAGGACCTCACCCCTAGTCCCATTGATGACATTAATTTGCCCAGTCAGGCGCACAGGTCCTTGGTAGATGGGGAGAGAGGCATCTGAGATTAATGTATATATATCAATGGATATTCTATGACCAGGGTTGATTATCTTTGCAAGCCTTCACTGGTTCTTATCACTGCATTTATATTTATTTTTATATTAGCCTTTAGACTTATTAGAGAGCCATGCTTGCTTGCTTGAGCCAAACCTTGTTTCTCTCTAGTCTAGTATACTTTACACATCAATGTGGCCAAGTAAATATACTGGTTAAGATATCTGAACACTGAATAATCATAGTAGACAGAAATATTTATTCTTATAGAGATACATGGTAAGATATCTTGCCACAGCTATTGAAAAATGAAGGTTATGTTTGCCTATAAATAAATGGACATGGAAAGGATCATGTTGACGGAATTGGTCAGAGGAAGAGAGATATAGAATGACACACATTTTATTTAAAACTGTGATACCATCTAATCATCTATCTATCTATCTGTCTATCTATCTATCTATCTATCATCATACATTATATGTCTCTATCTCTCTCTCCTATCCTATCTATCTATCTATCCCTATCTATCTATCTGTATATTATTATCTATCTATCCATCTATCTATGTCTATCTATCTATCTGTCTCTATCTCTTATCTATCTCTATCTTTATATATATACTCATGTATATATATATATATATATATATATACATTTTACATATTACTGTTTGCAAAATCCAGTGTCAGAAATGTGGATCAGATACAAAAGTGGAAATTACCACAAGCGTGCAGGAATCAGAGTTTAAATTAAGACAGAAGGAACATGTGTGAATAAATGTCGAAGAGCTAATACCCAGACACTAGAGACTGGGGCCGTGAATACAGGCAAAAAAATGCACGCTTGATGGCCTCCTAAATTCTTAATATTTGCAGTACTGGTGATATAGAGAGAAAAGGAAAAAGGAGAAAAGATAAAACCTGCAAATAGGACATAGGCTATGTGAGGGAGGGGAATTGGGAGACATTGAGCAGTGGGAAATGGGCACTGGTGGAGGACGGGGTGCTGGAACACTATGACAGGGGAACACTATAAACATGAATAGCATTGTGTAGTGTATATCTCACGAATTATAATAAAATATGTTGCACAAAAATAGATGAAGTGAATAGGAAAAAGCCCAGAAATTATTGTTTGTAGGGAGCCTAAAGGCTGTGTAATGGACTTGTGAACCTGAGTCCATCTTGGGACTGGAGGAATCCCATACAATTTTATTAGAGTATCCCCCGTAATGAAAGTCTCAGGTTTCCATCTAAGAAAACCCGCTTTACCTGTTTGAATCATGGAGGAGAGAGCAACAGGTTAATCTATATCCTCTAAACATTGTCTTTTTCCATGAAAAGACTCAAACACAAGGAATTGCTGGTTTTAGGGCAAGACTCAGATGGTTCAAATCAGATTTAGTCATTCAGGAGAGAAGAAACTAGGAGTTTCTCTACTGTGAAACGGGGTGGGCAGGAGGGGTGAAATTTATAATTGGTGGAAATGGGGCACTGACATGGAGGGATGGGTGCTGGAATACTGTATTGCAAGAACACAATTGAACACCTTGCAATTATGTCTCACAGTGGTATAATAGAAAATTTAAAAAAAAAATTAGTCATAGTCTGGACTTGCTCCTGAATGTAGGTAGGACCTTGAAAGTGAAGCAAGTGGCACCTAAAACTCCAGATGGCCCCACAATGTTAGGCGACTCTAATAGCCCCAAGAAGGTCATTCTGGATGTCCTGTGCAGTGTTCAGCTCTGTCCTCCTGGGTGACTGTCCCACAAAATCCATGATGCCTACTGCTCCCAGTCTATTCCATCACTCTGTTTCCATCACTGATGTTTCTGGATAAAGCTTCTCTTACACATTGTGAAGCACAATACAGGCAATTAGAGGGGTTATTATGTATGTCACGCTTGCTACATTCAATCACTCAGTTCTAGGCTGGGTGTTATCATTTCCAACAATTATTAGCACCTGCTCCCTTCTTTGTCCTTACCTACCCTCTGACTCCATGCGCTTGCAGTAGAGTCACCCCCTCAACAAGGACCTCCACAGTCCATGTTTGCACTGGGCTTTGATATGACCTTGGGTATAATGCTATACATTGGACTCTCTAAGAATATAATGTCTGGATTGCCTCCTGCAGATCACTTCGTAGATAGGGGGTAGTTTAAATGTGAGTTTATCTGACCATATATTCTGTACTAGCTGGTATAAATTCTCTCATGCTACCACAATCTTCCTGGGACTAGCTAGATCTTACCAGCATATTTGCTGACCACGTTGGATCTCTAAGTAATTAGTCAGGGTGAAATGCTGTTTGCCTCAAGCAACAAGTATGGCTCCCCTGATAACTCAAGGACAACTAAAATACAAAACTGCTTTGGTAGATGAGACTTGTGAAGGCTTGGGGAAATATTTAACTGGCATTAGTATTGAGTCTTTGTTTTAGAGACCTTGCCATCTCAAACCCCCTTCTCTACCCTATAAAGGCATTTCCAGGCAGATCTTGGCTCAAATCATTAGCATATAATAGGGCCTAGGTTAGGGTGCTGGGAGAAATTACCCTAAGGACATTTGACCCTTCCTGCTTTCCCATATGGTGGGAGGTGTGCAGTGCAGGGGTATAAAGTGACCATACTTTTCTCTCTCTCTCTCTCTCCTCTCTCTCTCTCTCTCTCTCTCTCTCTCTCTCTCTCTCTACTCTCTCTCTCTCTCTCCTCTCTCTCTCTCTCCCTCTCTGGTCTCTCTTTTCTGGTCTCTCTTTCCTGGGGCTTACTCTCTTCTTGAGCTCTCTGTCATTTGTCTCCTTTTTACAGGTTTTACTGCGTGGTGGCCACCATCTTTTGGCTTCATATCGCTGGATCTAGCTAGAATCCTAAGCACAGGGTTTCTCATTTCTGGTTTGTATCTTGAATTGATATGTAAAGCATTTAAAACTAGCATCAGTTCCTGGATCTTCATCCATTCCCCACTCGGCTTGGAGGTGAGGGAACTCGCTTCCCGGCTGTCGGGGACTCCAGCTGGCATTTTACGACATCATACTGCTTTTTTTATCCCACAAATAAGTAACCCATTCTATATCTGTCATTTCCCTCACTTCATTCACTCCCACCGCAGTCCTCTCCATGTCCATCATTTTTAAATAAATTCGCGACTTCATTTTTTCCTAACAGTTTGCATAGTATTCCATTGTGTAGATGTACAACAGTTTCTTTGTCAGTCATAAGTTCTTGGGCCCTCTAGCGTTTCAGACTCTGTAGCTGTGAATAGTGCTGCTATAGACATAGAAGTGCAGAACACAAGTAGAGTGTTTCTGCTGTCGTTTTTTGGCCTTTTAGGGTATATTCTCAGAATTGGTATGTTGTTGCAGTACCTGCATTCTTTAGAGCCTCTGCTGTACCCAGGAGTTACCTCTTGCAGGCACTTTGGATGAGGACAGGATAGTTTAGGTTGTCAGATATATGGTATAATATCTTACCATGTATTCTATTTTAGTAGGTATAAATATTTGCACTCTTATTTGGCAGCACTGACAGAGGCCTGGCAAACTACCTCGTCATATTTGATGCTGACCAAAAAATCATTAACAATTATAGACCTGTTTCCCTTGATACTGAAAGGAATGGTCCCCAGAGGCTCTTTATTGGGGTGAGCAGATGCCTTAGACTACTTTACCACAGTTTTCTTGGAATGTTATTGGTGCCCCTCAAACAAATGATGATCAAAGGGAAGACCATTATTACCCAAGTGATACAAATTGTTACAATCATTGGACCAGATCTTACCAGTATCTTTATCTATATTTGGATCTCTAAGGCATAATATAGTCACTGGGCCAGATCAGAAATTGCTGTTTTCTTTAAAGCATGAAACACAATGTGGCTCTCTAATGCAGTCTAAGGCTAATATCCAGGAAGCAACTATAGAAATAAAGACTGAAGAGGCTTATGAAGGACTTGGATTTATACTTGGCTGTAGAATATCCTTAGGTACAGATACCTGTTTGCTTAGTATTTTTGAGACCGGTTTCATCTCAGTTGCCACTTCCATCTACACTGAGGTGTTGGAAAACCAAGGCCCTGCAGCCTTGTCTGCAGGACAATAACATTTCACGGGACTAGGTGGGTCTAGGAGAAGTTACCTGTAAGAATTGGCCTTAACTGCACTTTCCTTGATGCTTGAACCTGTCCCAGGGCTGTAAAGATAAAAGCATTACTTTTATACAGTCTCTCCCTTCACTCTTTCCACCTGATCTGCATTTGTTCGCCAACTTCTCAATCTCTTCCTGTTGGGTTGTAGCATGGTGGCCATCTTGGCCAAAGTTTTAGTATCTCTACGTAGATTAGGGCCCAATTAGAATCTAAAAGAATCTGGTTTTTTTTAGTTTGTATACCATAATAAGTGTAGGTAAAGCCTTCTGAAACTTTGCTGGATTCACAAAATCTTTCTCTGTCCACTGGCTGCAAATCCCTGGGACTCATCAGGACTCTGATCTGCTCCTGATTTTGTTTGGGTGATTCCCCTGACCTTCTCCAACAGTATAGGCTGGTTCAAATGAGAGCTCAAGTTCAGTTTTGGGGAAATGTCATATTGTTTCCATACCTTACCCAGTCTTTCTTGAAGAATGTCTCACCAAGAACTACTACAGATGTATTCCACTAAAATATAGGAGATTTTCCTATATTTTCTTTCTTATACTCTATGGATTCAGGACTGATCTTTAGATCTTTAATGTTTTGATCTATGTTTTGGCACATGTTGTTAAGACAAGGTCCAAATTATTTTTGCCTGTTCTTTGCCCAGCATTCCTGGCGAGTCTTTCTCCTTCATCTATTCCAAACAGGTTGTTGCTGCACTTTTGGATGTGTGCAGCCTCTCTGGTGTGGGAGGATGTTGATATCTCAAACTTTGGTTTGCATCTCTATTGATTATAGGTGATATACAGCATTTTCTCTTGTACCTTTTGACCATTGGAACTTCTTATTTTGGTTTCTGCGTTCTTCTCCCCACACATAGGGTTTGTTTCTTCTTGTAAAGTTCTGATGACTGATATATCTTGGATGTAACCCTTATCAGATGGGTACTGGGTGAATATTTCTTTCCCTCCTGTGGAGCTGTCTTTGTGTCTGGGTCATTGTTTCTTTTAGAAATGAAGAACCTTTTGAGTTTCCTGTAGTCCCATATATTTTATCTTTGCTTGAATTGGTTGTTGGTAGTTGCTTCATCGTTGAAGATGCCTTTAGGTTCAATAGTGGGGGGACTTCCTCTCTTTCTTTAATGCTTTGCTTTGGGTCTGATGAGATCTTTAATACAGTTTGATCTGACTTTTGTACATGGTGTTAAATGGGGGTTCTAAATTTTTTTGATGTGTGCTGCCCAGTTCTACGAGCACCACTTGTGGCTGAAGGGGCTTTTCCTTTCTCATTTAGTAGTTTTTGCTCCATTATCAAAGATTCGATAGTCATGTGTTTAGATGCAGGTGCTGAGGATACTCAACTCTATTCCATGGGTCCTAGGAGTCTGTTTTATTCCAATACCATGCTGTTTGAATTTGTGTACCACTGATGTTTTAATGAATACAGCTTGCAGTATAAGCTTGAAGTTAGAAAGTAATTTTTCATTCTTCTTTTTCCTAAAGTTGCTTTTGCATTTTTCCACTTTGGGTTTCAATTCCATACAAATTTCAGGAATTTTACAGTCAATTTCTTTTTGAAAAATGTGGTATGTATCCTTATAGGGACTGCATTGAATCTAACAGCTCTGGGGAGAATTACCATTTTGGCTAATATTAATCCCAATCATGAAACAGGGGAATGTGAACCCAGTTTCCTCTTGTCTCTTTATTTCTTGAAGCAGCATTTTTGCTTAGCTTTGTTTCTTTGATTCCCATTTCCTAGAAGCTAGTTTATTTATTGTTTGATTTTCCTTGGCACGAACCTTTGATTATTGGGAGCATTCTGTTTTTAACATTTATTATACCACCGTGAGATACACATTACAAGATGCTAATGTCTGTTTCAACTATATAGTGTTTCCACTTCCATCCCTCCACCGTGCTCATTTCCCATCGCAGATATACATTTCTCTCTCCCTTCCCTAGCCTGCCTCTGGCGGGGTTTCTTTATCTATTTTCTCTCTTTCCATACTCTCTGTTCTCTCTCTAACTTTCTCCTTCTAAGCTTCCTTTTCACACACATTAATGGATTATAATACATACATTTAGAGGTTATCATGCTGTATCTTTTTACTATATTGTACTCAATTCTTGGATGATGCTATCATTTCCAATGATTATCAGCACCTGTTCCCTTCTCTGTCTTACCTAACCTCTGATCTTTTTTATTTGGCCTTCTTACCAGGTTTTAGAAATATTCACACCACACATCGCTCAGCTAGGATTCAGTTTCTCTGCCTCAGCTATGGAGCGGACCTTGAGGATGACTGTAGTTGTGTTTGCATAGGGTTTTCTGACTTCTGGTAGCCTGATAGGAACAGGCCCAAAGGAACAAAACCTGTCCCCACCCCAAGATGCCCATTAGTCTAGCACAGGGCAAGGCAGGCTGGGAGACTCAGCCCTGGACCTGAATACCTAGTGTCTGGCTGAATATTATGTATGATTCTCGTTGGGCCGCAAGTTTGTGGAAGGAATAAAGTTATTGGGAGGTGGCCCCAGATGGAAGCTCTCAAAAAACCTGGTTGTTTGTAGTTGCCCAAGTCCACTGATTTACCTGGGTTGAATTCGGCTTCTCTCTTTGAGTTCAGGCGTGATCAGGCCTGCAGGTCAGACCTTAAGGATGATTGTGGTTGTATTGGGTACCATTTTCCCGACTACAGGGCCTGGCAGAACAGGCCAAGGAGACACGTCTGTCCCCACCACCACAAGATACCCATTAGTTTAGCACACCCAGGGCAGGCAGGATCATTTTCTTATATCCCTTTCTTCTCTTCGTTATTTGTATGGGAAGCCATTGACCTTTGGAGCAGTTTTGTATCCTTTGCCACTTCTACTATTGGAATCTATTGTTTCTAGCAGTTTTTTAATAGAGTTCAGGGTTTCATTATATCACATTATCTGCAGATGGTGATATCTACGACTTCTTTGCCTATCTGGGATGCTTAATGTCGCACTTCTCGACTGCTATGGCCGTACTTTGGTACTATATTGGATAGAAGTGGTGACAGTGGGGGTGCTACTTGTCCCATCTTAGGGAGAAGGCTTTTAGTTTTCCCCCCCGTGAGGCTCACTAAGCTGTAGGCTTTTGGTAAATGGCTTTGATTATATTGAAATTTCTTTAATTCCCACATTGTCGGATGGTTTTATCATAGACAGGTGTTGGATCTTGTCAAAGGCTTTCTCTATGTCTATTGATATGATCATATGGTTTTTTATTTTCTCTGTGATTTGGTACATTGATTGACTGCTTGAATGATAGACCATTTCTTGCATTCCTGGGATGGAATCCTACTTATTCATGATATACTTTTTTTGATGAGTCTTTGGATTCACACTGTCTTTTGCTTTGAAGATCTTAGCATCTGTATTCTACATCAGAGATTGATCTGAAGTTTTCTTTTATTTGTGATGTCTCTTTACTTTGAGCATCAGGTGGGGACAAGCACAAACAAAGTCATTTAGGAGTGTTTCTGTTTCTTCTATTTCCTGGAAGAGCTTGAAAAGAAAAGGCATAGGTCTTCCTTAGGGTTTGGAAGAATTCTTATTGAATGCATTTGGATCTAGCAGATGGGCTTTTGTGTTTGGGCAGACTTTTAATTGCTATTTTAATTTATAAATGGTAACAGGCTTATTCAAGTGTGGGCAATAAGCCTGTTATCAAAAATCATCTTAGTTATGAGCCTTTATAAGAATTCAGAGGAATTTGTTCATTTCTTTCAGATTCTCTTGTTTTGCTTAGCACAGACTCTGATGATTCTTATGATCTTTGGATCTGGTTTCTATTGCCAGTGTCCCCATTTTCATTTCTGATTATATTTATTTGGATCTTGTTACGACCCTGTCTTTAAGTCTTGCAAGTGATTTGTCAATCTTGTTTTATTTTTCAAAGAACTGGCATTGTTTCATAATCTTTTGGATTGTTTTTGCGTTCCAACTCAACAGTTTCCACTCTGTATTGTGGCTTTGTTCTTTTTCTGCCTAGGACAGGCTCCTTTTGCTGGTCTTTCCTAAGATTTCAGGCTGTGTAATGAGTTTATTTAATGGTCTTTTCTTCTTTTCAGAATGCTTGCAGGCTATAGATTTTCCTCTGACACTACTTTCGCTGTATCCACATGTTCTTGTATACCCATTCCTTTGCCTTGCCCACCTTTTGTGTTCCCTAGAGGATTCTCTCCCTGACTGGATTCGTGTCTTTAATTTCATTTGTTTAAGATCACTGAATTTCTTCTTTAATTTCTTCTATATGACCTGGTTGTTTCAATTACTTTGAGCTGTTCAGTTTCCAGATGTTATTAGGTTTTTGACTCCCTGTTTCTGTGTGTTTATTGTTAACTTCCATTCAATTAGCTTCCTGGTCACAGAAAAAAAAGTAGTTGACTGAATTTCTATCTTTTTATTTAGTTGAGACATGCTTTGTGTGGATTCAGCATGTGGTCTAAAGAGATACTGCATATTGCATTGGGGAAAAAATATTAATATTCGGCCCTTTGGGATGAAAAGCCCTGTCTTCTACCCAACCCTGTTTTGTTCCATTGTTCAGCAATTTGATATTTCCTTGTGACTTTGAAAGCTAGTTTTCAGACTCTGCAAACTAGTCAAGACTAAGATTAAGTTTCACTTTGGGGGTTTAAAAGAAAGTGACAGATAACTCCTAACTGCTGGTATCTGCTAATTAACTGATTTCATTAAATTACCAACTAATTGGCGATCAAATTCAATATTTAACTTTCGGAAAGGCCAGTTCCTTGATCTTTGCAGGTCTGTATGAAACCAAAAAAAAATTTCTTTTTAATGAATGCTATCTTCAGGGCGGGGAGGGGTGCCTGTAATTTCAGAATGAATTATTTACAGCGTGCTGGATTCTTCTAAGTCTTTGTGTAGCCCGTAGATTTTGATCACCAAGAGGGCCTTAAGCGGCGACCTTCGCATAGGGCCGGCTCCGTGAGAGGAATAATCACAGTGGGGATGTCCTGCTCCAAAACTGCTCGGGCTTTTTTTTCAGGAAACAGCAGAAGCTGTAGAGCGTATGAGCACCACCCGCCTAACGTGATTAGGAATTGCCTCCCAGCTCTCAGACCGCACTCCCCACAGGCTGAATTATGGCCCTCCTGGTCCGGGCGCTGAATGATGTCATAGGATCTACGGTTCGGGGAGATGAAAGGGATAAATATTAGAACCCACTGCTTTCGACAAAACTTTAACACAATCCACCTTAAACACGGATGGCTCAGCCCCAGCCCTGGCCCCAGCCCTGCTGGTTGACACTGCAGCGGAGGTTTTAAAGAAGAAGAAAAAAAAAAAGAGGGAAGAAGAAAACAGCGTGGTTCTTGCTAAACCAAAGAACTTGTGGGCTAGGGGCGGAGATTGGCTGAGCGGCTGGGAGACTATGGATTCATACCAGCATGTATATAAACTCAGCCGCGGCCTTTGATGTTCACAACTTTGATCAGCGATCAGATTACTGGCTGGGTTCACCCCCTGCTCGTCTGCCTTTGATCTGCACGGTTAATTTTATTTTCCTGGTTGAAGTCTCGTCTGGGCTTGTGCTGACATACGTTTTGGGAGGTAGCAGCGTTTGGCAAGGAGTGCTGGCAGGGAGAAACAAGCTGCTAAAAGGTGAGTACTGGAAAAGAGTCTCGTTCGGGGCAGGTACTGAGCTTTGAGTTCTGTGGAGCTTTCACTTTTCTGGTGCAGACGGCGGACTTAATTAAAAAAAAAATCTTTCGGCTTTGGTGGAAGTGATGATCCAGGGCCAATGATACTCACTCCCTTGCCATTTATAGTCATTTGTCCAAATGGGCTCGCAATCTGTCATGCAAATTTATCTGCAAAGCAGCGGTTCTAGCAGAACAAAACCACGAGAGCTTAACTTTAGCGTGGAGCAAGGGCGTCAGTCTGACACCTGCTATAATCGCTCCACATATTTACAGGTCACTTAATTTAGTAAACAGACAGCTGCCCTGTATTTGAGGTCATGTTTTTCCTTGTTTTCTTATGGAAGAGTAAGTGCGACTCAGGAAACAGCTATGCTCTCACCGATGTAACTCTCATGTTCATTTCCTTATGGATGTGTGTACCCAGGGATCACTGAACAGGCATTCAAGTCTGATTAGGGCCTTTTTATCTGGAAAGCTCAAATTTTTTAGCACAGTGAGGGTAAAGTTGTGCTAAGTTTGGCTAAAAAGCCTCTAGTGGTTTGTTGAAACCTTTGGAAATAATGCAAGCCTTGTTTACAGAAACATTCTCAAGGTTAATAGTCCCGAATTAACATTTAATTTAAATTTACAGTGATAAGCTGCTGGGAATTAAAATTTGCCAACTGTTTATGAAAACTATTTGGGCAATCAACAACTTTAGGTTACATAAAGTTTTTAGTCCCATTTTCACTTTAGTTGATGCTCGACATGGCAAACCAAACAATATTGCTGTGCTGAGTTTGAAATTCTCCTTTTCATCAGTTCATTGATTTTGCATGTACAGGCGCGCTTGGTCAAGTCTTTACACTGAGATGCAAAAACATAATATAGTGGAAAAGCACCTCACGTTTGCCTCATTCATTTCAATATCCTAGATTGATTTGGATATTATATTTAATTCTCACATAATTTATGCTCAACCACAAAGAAATCATAAATGATAAGACTAGTTATCCTTTAGCCCAAAACTTTGGTGAAGGAAAAGTCTAATGAGTCTCATTTCAGATGTAATTAATTTGTTTAGAGCAAATTAATTAAATGACTGTCCAAACATTTCTCCTCATATAGGAGGGTGATTAGCATAATTTAATTTAAAAATTGTGACAGCTGTTAAAGTTAGATTATTTAGAGCTATACTAAAACTGGAAGATACATTTTCTATGTGTCATTAATAATTTATTCTACAAAACTTAGCTCTGTTTTTAGTCATCCAGGAGGCATTATTCTTTTTTGTTCTACTGACAATGTAAAAATACAATTTCATGGTATCTGGGAATATCAGTTTAGATTGACATTTTCATTAGTCTTTAAAAAATCCTGTTTAAATCATGAACACAGCCAATGTTTATATTCAGATAAAAAATAAGGTCATAAACTAATGATGAGACAAAGCCTACAGAAATAGTTTATTTATGAACTCAATCATTTAATTCAAATTTTGGATTTAAATATTTTTAAACTCTTTTGCTCATTGAGGCTCATTTTAGCAAATACAGACTCTCAGCACAAAACAAAAGGGAGAATTAGCAATTATCTGATTGATTTAGGCTTAGTAGCAAACTAGCCTGGGCAAGTCAAATCCCTGAAAATCCACTTCAGTGTCTGAATTAATTCAGTCAATTGTTACTCCTCATGTCTTTGTTGAGGAATGAAACAGATTGTTATTTGATTTAAAAAAAAAAAGGTACCTATTTTTGGATATATATACAGCCGTCTTAAGAGGCATTTCTGATTACCACATGATATTCTTGTTCAGATTTAAATAGATATATTGCATAAACTACCACTGAAAATTTTTCCAAACTTCCATCTATTGCTTCAATGATAGCTTTGCTACTGCAAGTCTTCAAAAGACTTTTTTCGATTCCCTGATTCTGTCACTGATTAGCTACGTTACCTTATGAGAGTCACTTTGCCAGTTTTTCTCTTGTATGCAATGAGGGTGGAAATTGGATCATCTCATAAAATAAGCAGGACTGGAATTTTTAGAGCCATTTACAGATGAGGAAACTGCTTAGAGAAAAGTAACTTGACTACCTTAACTAAGATTATTGCTGGCTAGATTTTCAAGACCTGGTTCCATATTCTTTCTAGTCCACCACAGAGTCTATTTTCAACAACTGCTCAATCAAATGAAGTTGATCAGAAAGATGAAGATTAACCACTTTGTATGTAAATACACTTTTGTTTCCATGATAGATTTGTCAATCAATTGGATTAGTCTGGTGATTAATTATTCTTTTTGCTTTTGAATTTTACGATTTACCATAATGTATATACTTAAATGATTTTCAAATAAATTTATATATGTTATACATTTATATATGTTGTATATTTGTATAAGTTACATATGTTGTGTATTTTGTTTGATTTTTTAAGTCATAGCTGCAGTGCTAGACTTACTCCTGACTCTGTGCTCAGAGATCACTCTTAGAGGTACAAGGCAAGAGCTTTCCCCTCAGATCATCTCTCTGGCATTCTATGTAATAATTATATATGCTTATGTGTGTCTTTGTTTGCAAATTTGACAATATATAAACACATCTTTATATGTTACTGAGTAATTGATATAGCAATATTAGTAGGTCCTTGAAAAAGTTGAATAGCTGGGCCAGAGAAGCAGTTTCAAAGCAAAACAGTTGTTTCATTTCTCTTATTACCATCATATAAATCTCAAAAGCTTTAGAAATTATTATTTAGCAACATCACTAACATTTATCAATTCAACACTAATTAATTCACTAATTATTAACTAACTAGTATTTATAGAATAATGTGTGCCAGAGTTCTAACAATACATTTTAAAAATATTATCTTATTTAACTGAACAGAAAAATTAGTTCATCATTCTCATTACACAAGTGAGTAAACTGAATCAGAAGCTCACTAATATGGCAGTTCTGAGAAATTGATTTTGTGGGAATGTGATCTGATTTCAAATCTTAGATCCTGCTGACAGTTGATTCACTTCAGGCATTGATCTCAGACAGAGAGCAATACCTTCTTTTACTAGCAAAATGGATTTACATAGGTGAGATGTTTCTGTTGTTTGTTTTGAATCCCATCTGCAGTGCTTAGGGCTTACTCCTGGATCTGTGTTCAGGGATCACTTCGGTGGGAACCTATGTGGTACCCAGGTCAGTTGCATGTAAAGCAAGTGCCTTTACGCTTGTAGTAACTTTTCCAGCTCCAGATGGATTTATTTTGAAAAGAGCAACAAGGGGCGATTTAAAGTGCAGTTCTATAATGAGACACCTGTGAATTTCTTTAGCACCCCTATATAGCTTTTCTAGCCACGGTTTCTGAAGCAAACAAGAGCCTCCTGAGCTCCTCATTTCATTTAAATAGGGCTTACAGAGAATGGAACTTAAATAAAAGCGAATATTACAGTAAAAACTTTTATTTTTTGTAAGTATTTTATTATACCACCGTGAGATATACAATTACAAAGATGTTCATATTTGGGTTTTGGTCATACAGTGTTCCAGCATCCATTACTCCACCAGTGCCCATCTCCCACCACCAATGTCCCGGTTCCCTCCCCCTCTCCCAGGCTGCCTCCGTGGCAGGTTCTTTATTTCTTTCCCTTTCTATCCTCTTTCTCTTTTCCTTCCCTTCCAGATTGTGGATTACAGAACATACATTAAAGGGTTGTCATTTGTATCTTTTTGCCTGTATTTAATGCTCAGTTCTGGGATGGTATTAGTACTTTCGACAATTGTTAGCACACTGTTGCATTTTCTGCCTTACATAGCCTCTGACTCCCACTATCACTATCACTATCTTCCAGTTAATCATCTATTTGCTAGAGCGGGCACCAGTAATATCTCCATATGTCCTTGTCTCATGCTAGTGGAACCCAAAAGGCATCCACTCGCTCCAGGAACATAAAGAGCCTCAAACAATTATATTAGGTCACGGGAATGACCTAATATAAATGCTATTGGTATTTGGCATATCAAATTCTACACAAGCAGCTTGCCAGGCTTGCCGTCTGGGTGGCATACTGTTGTACTCATCTCTAAATAAAGCATTTATTGATAAACCTGCCGCTGCTAGCGCCCAGCGTGAGCCGGGCTGTGATAGTCTGGTCTTCTGGGTGGAGTGAAGAGAGGGAAGTCCGATGTGGAAAATGGCGGGCCTAGGAGTGGGGATGGTGGTCTGGCTTGTTGTGAGGTGCAGCTGGGGTGGCAGGCCAGGGCTAGAAACCCGCCATGCCTCCGGGCGCCTCAAGAGCAGCTGGGCACAGGGAGAGCAAGTAGCTTTGCTTCATGTCTGAGAGTCTCTGGTTCAGCATACCTGGGCCGATTGAAACAAAAAAACTGCTGCAGGGTGGCTGTGGATGATCCGGACTATGACTCCCACATTTGTACCTTTGACAAAGATAATTTCACCTTTGACAAAACCTCCTGATATATGTTTCACTTGACCTTGGATATTGGTATCATAATATGTACATATATATTAATGTCATGCAATAAATGCAGTCATTCTATGTCTATATCTCTCCTTGGCTAATTTCACTCAACATGATCTTCTCCATGTCCATCCATTTATAGGCAAATTTCATAACTTCATTTTTCCTAACAGCTGCATAGTATTCCATTGTGTAGATGTACCAAAGCTTCTTTATCCAGTCATCGATTCTGGACACTCTAGTTGTTTCCAGATCTGGCATGTGAATAATGCTGCTATGAACATAAAAGTAGGGATGGGTGTTTCCATGCTATTTTTGCTTCCAGAGTATATTCTGAGGAGTGGTATGGCTGGGTCAAATGAGTTCAATTTCTAGGTCTTTGGAGGAATGTCCATATTGTTAAAAAAAAACTTTTAAAGGGGTGCTTTCTTTTTCTTTTAATATATCATATTATCAGTTTTGGTTTGCTTTTGCTTTTTGGGTTACACCCGACAATGCTCAGGAGTTACTCCTGGGTCTTCACTCAGGAATTACTTCTGGCGGTGGTTTGGTGACCATATGGGATGCTGGGGATCGAATCTGGGTTGGCTGGGTGCAAGGCAAATGCCCTCCCTAGTGAATTATTGCTCTGACCCTATTATCAGTTTTTTAAACTGGAATTTCCCACCAGTTTTCCTAGACTCTTTGGCCATAAAGAACCTCAAAATGGAATGAATTCTCCCTCAACTCCAGGACCTCACAAGTATCCATCATTGGTTTGGTTAGAGTCCCTGGACCAGTCCAGAACATACTGGAAAATTGGCAATTTGGGGCCTGGAGCAATGGTACAGAGAGTAGAGTCTTGCCTTGCACACAGCCAACCTGGGTTTGATTCCCAGTAGCCTACATAGTCTCCCAAAACTCCCAAGTGATCCCTGAGAGTAGAGTCAGGAGTAAGCCCTGAGCACCTCTCAGGGTACAAAGGAAAAAATGATAATTTGGTGCGTCTTTTAAAATTGATTTTTAAGGAGTTGTCCTTGAATCCACCTATTTGCAGAAGACACCACTCTGAAGTTACCAGAGGTAGTATAATACCAAAGACTGTGACTTAAATTTGTTGTTGGGCAAAGGGAGGAGCAAGAGGAACAACAGGTGGAAGGACCGGAGGGCACGTCAAGCCATTCCTACTGAAAGAAAACGGCTTCCCTCTAAGAGGGACTCTCCGAAGAATAGTTTTCCCATTCTGTTAAATGTCCCCAACATACTGCTAGTTCCATAGGCTAGAATCATGGGTTACCACCCAAGAAACCTATTCTTATCTTCTCCAAAGTATACAATATTTTCTAGAGAGAGAGTCCCAGCTCAAAGACCCATTTTTCTCCTTAGACACTTGAAAAGTATCAGGTCAAAGTTGGTGTTACTGGCGTTTTATTTTATTTTATTTTATTTTTGCTTTTTGGGTGCACCGGCAATTCTCAGGGGTTTCTCCTGGCTCTGCATTCAGGAATTACTCCTGGTGGTGCTTGGTAGACCATATGGGATGCCGGGGATCAAACCTGGCTGGCATAGAACCAGCCGCAAGGCAAAACAAACGCCCTACCCGCTTGGCTATGCCCAGCCCCAGTGTTGCTGGTGTTTTAATGGAGAGGTACAGCTCATCACTTAGCTCATGAGAGTCAGCAGTTTGACATTATAAAAATAAAAATAATCTCCTTGACCTTTTCCTGAGTATTGGTTTGCACTAGTGTGGTAAGGATTTATATTAGGAATCACGGAACTTGATTTTTGATTGTAGTTTTATCATGAACCTGTTCTGTGACTTTGGTTAGGTCTCTCAGTTTCTGGGTCCAATCCTACAGTTTATAATTCACAGGAGCGGTGCTGGGAATAATTTATATAGTGGGGTCTTGGTTATTTTTCTCTTATTTTTAAAATTAAGCTTAATGAGCTTTATTAATATTTGGAATTATCCCTCCTATGTTTTAATCTATTTCACAAAAAGTGAGCATCTGTGAAATCACAAATAAAATTCAAGATTCTTGAAGTTTACATTCTTTTCCATTTTCTCAATAAATAGGAGTTTAACGAGAAATTACTAGAAAGTTAAATAATTTTCCATTAACTTTACTTCTGGTGACCTAGTTTGTAGCTAATATTATTTTTTCTTTCAAGAAGTTTGTTGCTTCACTATCTCAACATTTTGGGAAATGATCCTCAAACAAATTTGTTGTTTATTTCCAAAACTAGCATCAGAAAAATGGCCTTAATCTTAATAATATCTCAACCAGGCACCTCATAACAACTTGGCCTTTTCAGTAAAAAAAAAAGAACTTATTAATGATATTTAAGCATTTTAAAGGGAAGAAAATATTCTCAGTCCTAATCCTAAGCATAGTTTTTCCTCTGAATGAATCTAGGGATTTTATTTTAGTTTTGTTTGTTTTGGGGCTATATCCAGCTATGCTTTGGGCTTACTTCTCTGCTCCTGGGATCATTCCTGGTGAGGCTCAGGAACCTTATGGCATATCAGGGATCAAACTGGGCTCAGCGGCAAGGGCCAAACCCATTGAGCTTTCTCTCCAGCCTCACAGTTGCATATTTTAACTGCTGCTCAGTTGTTGGTCTGGGTTCTCATTCAGGTAATATCTTTGAGTCATATAAATACTCAAAGTGAGTTAAAATAGGGAGTATTTATGTTTCTGATTTCTTATTGAATGAATAAGACACATCCTAATTGCTAGAGTGCCTGGTTCAGTACTCTTTCCCACGCTATCAGCTATTACTTCAATTATCACTGTTTACTGATGACAGGATTGTGAATCCTACGGAAACTACAATAGACATATTGCTACTAATAGCAGGTACCAGTTAGTGCTAGGCACTGAGTTAAGTGCTTTCAATACTTTATCTGGTTTTACAGTCACTAGTAAAATGGCTACTTTATATATAAATAGAAATTTAGGAAGGTTAAGTAACTTTTCAAGGATATCCAGCTAATAAATGGCAAAGTGGCATCCAAGACCAAACTATATGCTAATGTCCAGACATGTAAACAATATCCCAATTAATAAAGGTATTGTTACCTTATTGTTTGTAGTAAGTTAACAGACTAATGGGGCGGGGTGGGAATCCATCAAATCCACATGAAATGATGCCAGAACAAAAGAATTAAATAATTTGCTCTGAATACTCAGGAGGTGAGAGAAACTTGAACATTTGACTGAATTCAGAGATACTTTTAATCCAAAAACATTCATTCAGCATTTGCTTGATGTAAGTCTGAACAGAAATACACCCCTCCTTTGAAAGCTTGTTGTTGTTGTTATTGTTGTTGTTGTTGTTGTTGTTGTTTGGGGCATTCCCAGAGGTGTTCATGCATTTCTCCTTGGCTCTGAACTCAGGGATCACTCCTGGTAGGACTCGGGGGATCATATGGGTTTGAACCCAAGTCGGCCATGTGGAAAGCAAGTTCCTTCATCTCTGTACAAGCACCTTCATCTCTGGCTTCTTTGCAGCATTTTAACTTTTTTGAGGAAGAAAAACTAATACACAAAGAAGAGTGTGATGAGTTTTGTCTTTAGGAGTTACGTGTCTTGGAAAGGCTCGTGAGAGTCATCGTTTTGACTTGGGTAAAGGTATGCAGAGGTGAAGGACATCAAAAGAAGAAGAAACTTAGAGAGCAAAGGGAAAGGCAAGCTCAGGGCACACGAGAGCAGCCAGGCTCGCAGACCAGTTTGGCCAGAATATAAATCGTGTGTTCTGGAGGAGAGAAAGATAAGGTTGAAAGTGTAGGTGGAGCTCAGACATAAAAATCTTTGCATACTAATTCAGAGCAGAGGAGCTTTTTTCTTAACCGGGGGACCTCTTGTAAATCTTTTATTTGGTGACAGTGACCACGATGAAAGAAAGCAGGACCTGCTGGACAAAGCAGGAAGTAGTAGTGGATGCTTGCCTATGGCTATGTCCATGTCAAAGGTGGGCAGGGCTTGATCTGTGGTAGAGGTGGTGGGTGGAGATGATGAATGTGTCAGAACTTACCAAGAAACAAGCAACCACTCAATTTAGCAAAGATGTGAAAAGTATACGACATGTGCCTGGTGCTGGATAGTAAAATATGTGCCAACAGGAGATTGCAGTCCCACTGGGGACAGAAACCCAGATGAACAGATAATTTTTTCTCTAGGAAGGAGCACTTTTGTGAGGAGCAGCTGGGCTGTCCTGACACCAGAGCTAACAGCTGATGGGGAGGTTAGGGGCTGGCTTGCCTAGGGGCTCTAATTAGTGTATCATTTTCTAATCATTTTTTCAGATAAATCTTTGTGATTTCTGCTCTGGCCCTCTGGTGGCATTAGATCTGAAGTAGACCACACTTTGAGGCTTTGGGCAATAATAATGTTAGTAACATTTTTTCCCCAAGTACCAAGTATAGGGTTCTTAGTGTTGGACTTCAATGGGTGTTTATAGCAACCTATTAAAAAATGACTTCTGGTCTATTTGTGTTTTAGAAAAGAAACATAGAATTTGATTTTATTGGAAGAGCCTGGCACTTTTTGTTCGACTGTTTTTGGGCGGAGGGGAAGAAGGAAAGACGGGGAAGGTGCTTTGTACAAGAGATGAAGGAACTTGCTTTACACATGGCCACATCCCCACATTTGAGGGAGGGAGGAGAGAGAGTTACACTTAGTGTACAGGGATCACTCCTGGTTGGGCTGGGGTCACCATATGCGATGTCAGAGATCGAACCCAGGTCAACTGTGTGCAAGGCAGGCACCTCACCCTCTGTACTATTTCTTCGGCCAGTTCTGCAGTGTTTATGGGGAAATAAACCCAACCCATTAAAAATGACAGCTGCCTATGCCCGAGTCATGCAGAAAACTAGGGTTTGGAAGAACTCAATTTGCTCAATGGGCAGAGGAAACTAGAACTCTGACCTTTCTATAGCATAAATGGGGGAGGGGGTGAGGAGGAGTCGTCACATACATGTTTTGTTTACACGCCTACTAGCAAAGTTGCAAAGGCAAACACTGTTAGCTGTGCTTCAGACATGCACAAATTCAAGTTCCCCACATTCCAAAAGCTGATGGCAACTAGCACAGAAGTGAGTTCTCTGCTCACCCCGCCACACCAGCTACGGAACTCTGGCGTGACTGACAGCGGGAATTGGAAGGGCCAGGCCTGCGCTGCCTAGCCAGGGCGGTAGGGGGCGCCCTGCAGCCGGGGCGGGGCTCTGGTGGGCGTGGTCTCGGGAGGCGGCGGCCGTTGCCGGGCTACGGGAGAGCGCTAAGCCCCGCGCGCGCAGAGGAAGGACCTCCGCTCCCAGCTCCGCTCCCGGCCCCTGCAGTCAGCCTTGCTCTGGAAAGTCACCGCGCCTCGAACTGCAGCCGGACCTGCCGGGCAACACGGTGAGCAAATCGAGAAGGTGGGTCAGTTCGGAGAACGGAGGAGAGGGGCGCCCCAAGTCCTGCAAGGGTCCCTAGCTCCGGCCCCTGCCCCGCGCAGGATCCCTAGGAGGAAGGTCTGGAGAGGCGGCATCTGTCCGACTTGGGGGAGGTTGGTGGCCTGCAGAGGAAAGGACAGAGGGCTGAGCCGGCCACAGGCAGTCCGGAAGGGCTTGACACTTAAGGACCGCGAGGGAGATGGCTCACGGATCTCCAAGGAACATTTAGGATCGCCGAGGAGCGCTGCTGATGCTGGTGTCTGAGCTGCCACTCCTGTTGCAGGAGGGGCGGCGGGACGGTCTCTGCTATCAAGGGCTGTTGGATGCTGGTGTGAAGCTGTAGATCAGCTGTGCGAGACCGGTGCTGGCCCGCGCCCGTCGCTCCCAGATCATGCCCAGCGCACCGCGCGCGGCAGCTACTCCGCGGTCAGGGTGGGCTGTCGCCCGCGCGCGCCACGGGAACCCGGCTGCGGGCATGATGGTAGCAGAGCAGGTCCAGAGAGAACATTTGCGCCATGCAAATAGTAAGGAGCGTTAATAAGGTTAGGAAGTGATTAGGCCGGTGGGGAAAAGGAAATTTCACAGATGTCAGCGACGTTTATCAGCGCAGTGAGGGGTAGAGTTGAAACTGTCACAGGCTTGGACCCACTTCTAAAGCCACTTCATTAAATAGTGGCAGAAGTTTGAACTCTACTGAGGTGTGGGAGGACGAAAATCCAATGACCTGTTCTGGTGGCAATGGGTCACTAACACCGGTGTAAGGGACTAACGTCACTTTTTTGGCACCTTAATCAAATGCCCCAAATCGAAACAAAACCATAAGCACTCTACCATATAGCTTTAATTGACACAATTGAACTAAAAATATGGATAAAACTAATTGTTTATTCTGTGACGTTTTATCCTTTAGTGGAAAACATTTTTCAGTTCGCAGTGGAACAGTTACTGTTAATCACGACTTATGCAAACAGGATACTTTAAAACAGGATACTTTATTTCGATGTTATTTCCGGATCAAACATTCAGGTGCAAGAGGAAGGATTATGTTGCATTCGTTCAGGATTTACTCAACATGCTTTTTGTTGTGCCTTGCAACCTTAGGCGCTTCTGTGCGGGTTACTTTCTTGTAGTCTAAAAAATATATTTTATTGCGGCACAGCTTGTTATCTAACTTAAAGGTCTGAGTCTAGGAGAGGAGCGAGGTGAGGCCTATTGTAAAAACAGCTTCTCACATTAACGACTTATAGAGGTGTAGATATTTCTAAAGAAGATTTTATTTATTTTTTAAGTGTACATGCTTGTCAACATTTATTTTTTTTTTTTTTTTTTAATTTTTTTTATTATACCACCGTGAAACATACAATTACAAAGGTGTTCATAATTGGTTCTTGGCAATACAGTATTCCAGCACCCATCCCTCCACCAGTGCCCCATTTCCACCACCAATGTACCCCTCCCCTCCCGTCCCCCAGGCCGCCTTAATAGCAGGTACCCCAGTTTCCTCTCTTTCTCTCTCTCTCTCTCTCTCTGTCTCTGCATCTCTAAAGAAGATTTTAGGGCTTAATATTTATCAGGATATTTTGAAAATAACTCAAAACACAGAAATTCTGTGTAATTTTTTTAAATTTTCCTTAATGTCAAACTCAGGAGGCTTATCCTGAGCTTCTCTCTCTAACTTCCTTGCTTTTCAGTCTATGAAAACATCCAATGATATGTGGCCAAAGTCTCATGGCTTTTGTGACCTAAGGAGTTTCTCCTTAGAAAGTGCTAACTAGGGGAATTTGTGTTGGTGGATTTCTGTCACAGCCACCAAAGTTAAGTGTTTCTTTGACAGAGTCCACATTAGATATGGATAATGATGTTTTGGATATAGAAAAACTTTTATATGTACCTGCAATTAAAGTAGAAAGTGCCTTTACTGTCCAGAAGAATCAAATAGAAAGGTTGCTAACATTTAAGTAGTCCTAAGAGACTGAAAAGAACAGAAAATTGATTCTTTTTTTCCATTTAAATCATCAAGAGAGTTAATTTCCATATAGAAGTCAGTGAAAAGTAATCAATATGGTAAAAATCACTTCCTGACTTTTATATATATTTATTTATTAGAAAATAAGCATGAGACAGGACATATGGAGATGTTACTGGTGCCCGCTGAGCAAATCGATGATGAACGGGAAGACAGTGATACAGTGATAATACATGGATCTGGGGCATGTTCAGTGCTTTTACTTTTCTGATTATTTGAGAAGCTCTGTTTTGGGGCAGGAGAGATAACATAGCCTGTAAAGCACTTGTCTTGCATCTACCCAACTAGGTTGGAACCTCGGCATCCCAGATGGTCTCCCTGATTTTTGCCAGGAGTGATCCCTGAGTGCAGAGACAGTGTAAGCCCTGAACATTGCTAGGTGTGGGCCCCAAACAAAATCAAACAAACAAAGTAACTTTATTGAGCTCCTGTGATTTGTAGTACAGTTAAAGATTGCTTCATGTATACACCTGCATGTACAGAACTTTTAAAGCCAAGTAAAGAACTCTGCTAACACTCATGTAGAGAATTTGACTCTACTTTTAACAGAGTTAAATCATTTTCAGCCTTGGTAAATCTCTGACCCCAAACTTGACTCATTCCTGTTACCAATATCACTATTCAGAAATGAACACAACACAGATCAAAAACTGAGGGGTTTCTTTAACACATGGTAAAGTCATGTGCTTTCAATCTGATGAACCCATAAAAGTCACACCTTTAAAACTCTTAAATAAGCCTATATACTCTGTTAACTACAAGTTAAATAAGAATACCCACCTTTAATAATTGTACCTCCCAATAAGTCGGTAGCTGGTTACTAGATAAGTCACAAAATAGTTGATTAAACAGTTAAAAAAATGTAACTTGGTTAAGCAGTTCAATTCAGTTTGTCTCAGGGCACTTGATTATTACCTGTTGGTAGTCTTTTTTAAAACTACCTTCAAGAACTGTGAAGCAGGGGATGAAACTACTTTCTTTTCATCATTTTCTGATTGAGCAGGGATTCCCTTCTTCATATTTTATCTTTCTGAAATCTTTACATTTAAAATAAGATGTTTAAATAGGATTGGGTATGGTCTAGTATATGTACCTTTTAAGCGTTTTTTAAAACTTGGGCTTTAAAACAAACAACCACCTATTAGCAATTATATAAGAAAAGGAATTTTGTAAGTGAAGGTGGAATAGCATTAGCCATTCATTGGGTGGCTTGGATGTCTAATAGGAGAAACTTCAAAAAGAATGGAGGCTATTTAAGTGGGAAAGAGCACTAGAAATGCTACAAAGAGTGGTTTTGGAATCTATCCAGACTTAGTTCTAAAATAAAAATTTAGACAGCTGTGTTTTAGAAATGATTGTCTAATCAGAAACAATTCTCTGAGAATAGCTGGAGTTGAAGTTTGAGGTCCCCTAAGTTCTTGATGCGATAATGGCTCTATTTGTGTTCTGGGATAGAGAAATAGTTTTGAATATTGAGGAATGCGCCATAGTTACATGTGTACTGAGGGAACACTTTGAGAACAATCCCCTCAAGGCAAAGGTGTTAGATAAATAAAAAATTAATTTTTAAAAAAGTCTTCTAATAATTTCTATTAAAAAGACACAAGAGATTGATTTAATGGTCCGTAATGTTTTTTAGTTTAGAGGGATATAAAAGACACTGTATTTGGTAGCAAACATTTTAAGGTTTATTTTTAATAGAAAATGTTTTTATAATTTGAAATAGAGAATCATTCACATTTCCAAGCCAACAAATGTGTGTGTCTCATGCCATTTTAAGCCACCTCAGCTGCAAGAAGGGACTGCCAACTTTACTGTAGGAAGAATGGTTTCAGATACAGTGAAACGACATCCAAGGCAGGCTAGCTAGAGGCTGTGGGTTTTGTCTTGTTTGGAAACAGCAGTTGATTTTTTCACTCTTAGCATATGAAGATAACATTATATCTAAACCAGTCTATGTTCCTAATTTAAAACAATAGGACTGTATATACTGCATGGGCTTCAATTCAATGCTAATTTTATAAATTGTAAGTTTGCCTGTCTAATTTAATGCTTATTCAAATTTTTTAGTTTATTACATATTGGAAATGTATATCCATTGAATATAGCTTCATTAGATAACTCTAATACAATTTACTAAATAAATTGTTATGTATTATGTGGTCTGTCTTACACCTCATTGATAGGCATATTCTTTGTTTTTGTTTTTTTTTTTGGCTTTTTTGGGTCACACCCGGCAATGCTCAAGGGTTTCTCCTGGCTCTGCACTCAGGAGTTACTCCTGGCAGTGCTCGGGAACCCATATGGGATGCCAGGGATCGAACCCGGCCGGCACAGGCCCACCGCTGCAAGGCAAACGCCCTACCTGCTGAGCTATCCCTCCAGCCCCAGATAGGCATATTCTTTGTATGTACAATTGATCCCTAGAAGCAAGCAAACAAGCAAAGAAATAAAAATCGTTTCCTGTTGTGTGAACTGCATATTGAATAATAAGTTTTAAGGAATGTAAAAAATACAGAAATCTAAAGAAAATTTTTCCTGGGATGCACCTGGCTGTGCTCAGGCCTTACTCCTGACTTCACTCAAGGATCACTCCTGGTGATGCTCAGGACACCATCTGCGGTGCAGGGCTCAAACTCTGGTTAGCTGCCTGTAAGGCACTTATTCCCTTCCCTGTACTAGCTCTCTCGGCCAGCAGTCTCAACTATTTATTTATTTATTTATTTATTTATTTATTTATTTATTTATTTATGCTTTTTTGGGTCTCACCCGGCGACTCAGGGGTTTCTCCTGGCTCTGCACTCAGGAATTACTCCAGGCGGTGCTCAGGGGGACCGATAGTTGGGGCTGGAGCGATAGCCCAGCGGGTAGGGCATTTGCCTTGCACGACGGCTAATGCCATCCCGGGTTCCATCCCCAGCATCCCATTATCGTCCCTGAGCACCGCCAGGAGTAATTCCTGAGTGCAGAGCCAGGAGTAACCCCTGAGTAGCCGGGTGTGACCCAAAAAGCAAAAAAAAAAAAGAAACAAGGTAGTGGGGATCGGGACCCCTTCCCCCATCCCCTCCACCTCCATGTCCTAGTGGGCGTGGTTATGGCAGCCACCACAACCAGCAAAGCCGGAGAAGGGGGCCGACCAGACCCACAGCTGCGCCAATGCACGCAACCACAGGCTTAGGTAATAATCAAGTTTAGGACCAGGTCCTTCCCAGGATCTTGCCAATATTTACATCATTGTAGTTGCAACAAATTGGGGGTTGGGGGCGGGCTGATGGGGAATGGGGAATGGTAATGTCAGACTAGAACTCACCATTGAATATACACAAGGAGGCTTACATAATAAACCCTAGATGTCTGTAGGGCAAGCCATAATGTTAGAGAGAGAGACAGAGAGACAGAGACAGAGACAGAGAGAGACAGAGAGAAAGAGAGGAAAAGAAAAAAGTGCCTGCTATAGAGGCAGGCTGGGGGTGGTGGGAGGTAATGTGGGACACTGGTGGTGGGAATGGGGCACTGGTGGAGGGATGGGTGCTGGAACACTGTATGATTGAGACCCAATTATTTTTTTGTTTGTTTTTTGTTTTTTAAGTATTTTACTATACCACCGTGAGATATACAAATAAAAGATATACAATTAAAAAGTTCATATTTGGGTTTTGGTCATACAGTGTTCCAGCACCTGTCCCTCCACCAGTGCCCATCTCCCACCACCAACGTCCCCGTTCCCCCCCCTTCCCCAGCCCACCTCCATGGCAGGTTCTTTATTTCTTTCCCTTGAGACCCAATTATGAACATCTTTTGTCACTGTATATCTCACGGTGTGGTACAATAAAAATAAAAAAGAAGGGGCCGGGTGAAAGTCCAGCAGGTAGGGCATTTCCCTTGCATGCAGCCGACCTGGGTTCGATCCCCGGCATCCCATATGGTCCCCTGAGCAACGCCAGGAGTAATTCCTGAGTGCAGAGCCAGGAGTAACCCTGAGCATCGCTGGGTGTGACCCAAAAAAGCAAAAAAAAAGAAAAAAGCTTTTTCGCCTTTTGTTGTTAGATTTTCCTAGCTTTTTCAAATTTTTTTTTTTCCTTTTGGCTATCAAAGACATTTTTTTTAAAAAGTAAGTAGCTGAAAGAGGATGCTGTCGTGTGGATGCTCCATAACGCTACCAATAAAGAAGGCAGCATGCGGCAGCAAGGCTAGTCGGGCTGTGGTGGTATCAGGGAAGAGAGTTCTCATAGTGACAGGGGAACTTTGACTCAACTGGGGACCAGCATAAGAGATGAAGGCACCCAGCAGAAAAAGGTCCCCACAAGGGTGGCCATGGAACGGCATGCAGGTTGTAACAGTGCCCGTAGGCTGGCATCCAGTGGTCTGCTCAGCCAAGAGAGAGGAAGACAAGCTATAAACACCCTTCTGCAGTGCTCCATCTCCCAGCCCTGTCTCTTTCTCTTGGATACCAGCTTTCCACTTGGGGATATACATTTCTGCACCTATAGCATTACCCCCTTTGGAGGCTGGGCGGCTTGGATGGATGAGCAGCTGCGTTCTGTGCAGGTGGGCAATTGCTGCCAAGGGCCATGCTTCCAGGGGCGCACATCTTCTCCTCCCTTGCCTCACTCTTTTTTGTAGAGCCAACCTGCTCATGCAGTTGAAGAGCAGGTCATGAAGTTGCTGGTTTCATACTTCTAGAATCCGAAACCAGGCCTTATCTGTCTTCTTGCTTCTTAGGGAGTGACACTTTTCTCTGTGTGTGTTCCAATTAATGGGTGCAAATTTTGTAATGTTGTCTCCTCTGAGGGTCCTGGCAAATGATGAAAACCAAAGTGATCCATTGTACATAATCATTCTAATGTGTGTTTCTTGTGCTTAACAACTCATCTTCAGATTCATAAAACTTTGAAGTGTCTAAATGAGTTTTTTTTAAATCTGAGCCAGACCCCAAA
>JAJIBD010033737.1:0-47505 GCA_021461705.1 Cryptotis parvus | reverse complement strand
GCCTCTGGGCCCACATCAAACCTCCCTGAGTGCCTATTGCTCTTGAGTGGCCCCAGACCACTCTCTTGGAGAGGCCCACTTCCAAATGTTAGCCAGTGTTTCTTTTTTTTTTCTACTTTCTAATTTTTTTTTAATTTTTTATTATACCACAAGTGAAACATACAATTACAAAGGTGTTCATAATTGGTTCTTGGTAATACAGTATGCCAGCACTCCATCCCTCCACTAGTGCCCCATTTCCACTCACCAATGTACCGCACCCTCCCCTGCCCACCCCCCATGCTGCCTTAATAGCTGGTACCCCAGTTTCCTCTCTTCTCTCTCTCTCTCTCTCTGTCTCTGCATCTCTCTCTCTCTTCTTTTACACATTGTGGCTAGCCCTGCAGGTATTTAGAGTTTATCACTTAAGTCTCTTTGTGTATATTCAATGGTGAGTTTAATCTGCCATTACCATTCTCCACATTTAGTAAAACACTGGTATCTATTTATGTCGTGTTAACGAATGCAGTCATTCTATATCTGTTCTTTTTCCTTCTGACTAACTTCACTCAGCATGATAGTCTGATAGTCTCCATGTCCATCCATTTGCAGGTAAATTTCATAATTTCATCTTTTCTGACAGCCGCATAGTAGTCCATAGTGTAGATGAACCACAGTTTTTTAGCCAGTCCTCTGTTCTCGGGCATTTAGGTTGTTTCCAGATTCTCGCAATATAGCTTAGAGATGAACAAAGAAGTACAGATAGTGTTTCTTGCTATGTGTTTTCGGTCTCCTCGGGTATATTCCCAGGAGTGCTATTGCTGAATCAAATGGGAGCTCAATATCTAGTTTTCGGGGGAATGCCCATATTGTTTTCCAAAAAGGGCTGGACCAGTCGGCACCCCCACCAACAGTGGATCAGAGTCCTTTTTTTCTCCCCCCACATCCACGCCTAGCACTGGTTGTTCTTGCTGTTTTGGATGTGTGCCAGACTCTGTGGTGTGAGATGGTACCTCATTGTTATTTTGATTTGCATGTCCCTGATGATTAAAGATGAAGAACACTTTTCATATGCCTTTTAGCCAGTGTTTCTTGCAAACAAGCTTTCAGGGATTCCTTTGCGTGGGTTTTGTTACAACCGCTGTATGACTCTGTTTATTAGCGTTGCCCATTTAAATTTTTTTCCCATCAGAAAATATAGAAGTATAATAAAATCTAGTTCAAAGATTTGAAAGATACAAAATGAATGGGAAGTGCCTATGACAGGGTGGGAGAGGGCGAATTTCAGCGTTCACTAGTAGCATCCCAAGTCCTGGCCCCCGAGTGCTGGACCCCTGTCTGGACTGTAGTGAGGTCCCTTGGGAGTTGAATCAGGCCGCTTACTCTTGCCATGTTTTATTCACAGTTACACACAAGTGAGCTCAGCGACGGCTACGACTGGGGCCGGCTCAATCTGCAGTCTGTCACGGAGCAGAGTTCCCTGGATGACTTCCCTTGCCACTGCGGAGCTGGCAGGAACGGAGTTTGTAGCAGGTAAGTGGTGTATCCCTGGGCGGCATGAGGCCCGGCACACGCCACCTTTGCTGGCTAGATATAAACAAGTCTCCTTGGGAGTGTTCCTCCGGGCCCCACTGAATGTCTGAACTGGCATGACCCCAAAGGCAGATCGCCCAAGAGCAGTATGGCAAGGTCCGCTTTTGAGGTAATGAGATATAGAACGCCCCACAGTTTGTTGGGGGGGGGGGGAGCGGGTCTCCAGCAGTGCTCAGCCAGCTCTTAACCCTGGGCTTTCTCAGCCCTTGTATTAGTTGTTAAGGTAAGGTGAGGTAGCTTGAGTTGTTGGAGTTGGAGGATTGTATGGTGTTAGGGTTTCCTTGGCAAGTGTGTTCTGTAAATGCAGACTGACTTAGATTTGCGATGTGATTGGGGGCCGCTAGAACTACTTCCATTTTGTGGCATTCCATAAAACCAGTTCTTGGAAAACTGATTGAACTTGTGCAGATTGTTGGTGTTTTAATAGAGTATTTCACTTTGAAATTATAGTGTATGCAAAGCTCTAGTTGGCAGCTAAGTCAAATAAGCTTAACTTATGTTTTGGGCGCCATTTTTAGTTTGCTATCTGTAATGTCTCTTAAGTAAGGGTATTCACTCTTCTTTCCCAATACAGAGAAACTTAATATTAAGTTTGTGCATCCCGGAACTAGAACTGGGCTACCATCTGCTGAGGAGAGTGAGAGAATCAAGCGGCTCCATGAAGAGAATAAACAGTTCGTGTGTATACCAAGGAGGTGAGTTGAGCACTTTAGGGTGAGCAGAGCCCCGAGGATAAAGTCTTAGAGTGGCTGTTCACTCGCTTCTCGGGTGTCACTGTTAGATTCGAGTCCCCTGTTATTTATTTATTTATTCATTTATTCATTTATTTATTTTGCTTTTTGGGTCACACCCGCGATGCTCAGGGGTTACTCCTGGCTCTTCACTCAGGAATTACTCCTGGCGGTGCTCGGGGACCATATGGGATGCCGGTGATCGAACCCAAGGCAAACGCCTCTACCCGCTGGGCTATCGCCCGGCCCCCTGTTTTATTTTGGTAACTCTTGTGGTTTTTTCTCCTCTGATTGTTTCAGACCAAAGTGGGACAAAAGTACTAGCCCAGAAGAACTCCAACAGGCAGAGAAAGATAACTTTCTAGAATGGAGACGCCTACTCGTCCGGTGAGTCTTAGACAATATTCGCTTTGAAATTCCCTCCCTTTGGACTCTTTCTGTTCTTCCATTCTCTTTGATCCCTCTCAAAGAGAAATGGTAAAATTCTTCTGCCAGTGGTGTGTGTGTGGCGGCGTTGCTGGGTGCCCCCACATCCTCACCCAAGAGTGGAGAGTTCCTTCTCTCTGCCGCGCTGCCCCTCTCTCGCCTCTTCCCTCTTGCCGCCAGACCAGTCCTCACCCGAGACTGCTGCTGCTCTCGCGAGCATTCTCTGACTTGCTTACTTTTGGGTCGCACTGGGCCGTGCCTTACCCTCTGTGCTATCACGCAAGCTCTCAAGCATCCTTCTGGAAAGGAAGCGGGAGGAGAAGTGTGAGTTCATGTGCTGGATCAACTTAAAGAGCAGCACATTGAGGTTGATGTTCACAAACGCAGCAGCAATATATATTAAGAATAATTTGACGGTTAATGTTTGTATACCTATATTTGATGCAATGAACTTGAGCACTTTAAACCGACAACGGTATAAGCTTTCTCATTCTAAAGCCAGGCTAGAAGAGGAGCAAAAGCTGTTACTAACGCCATTCGAAAAGAAATTTGGACTTTTGGCGCCAGCTCTGGAGGGTGATTGAGAGAAGGTAAGTAACCATTTTTTGTGTAGTGAAGACAGTGTTGTAGTGTTAGATTTAGAAGGAAATATGTTCATAATCTGAGTGAAAGGTGGTCTACACCGTGATCGAGCTATGTAGAGAGCAAGAGTTACCATAATACTTGGAAGTATGATAAATATTTTCTTTGTAAAATGTGTATACTTTTGTTATTGCATGTACACATTGAGAAATATGTGAGAATGGTGAGCATTTCCAGATGGTGAATTTGGGAACTGGAGAAGTAGTACAGAGGTTAAGATGCTTGCCTTACATGCAGCCAGCCCCCTCTCATTCCCCGACGACCCCTGAGCACTACAGACATAGCCCCATGACCCCAGCACATACATGATGAATTTAGAAACACCCATAGTTGGGGCCGGAGGATAGCACAGCTGGTAGGACGCTTGCCTTGCACATGGCCTGGGTTCCATCCCCGACATCCCATATGGTCTCCCGAGCACCGCCAGGAGTAATTCCTGAGCAAAGAGCTAGGAGTAACCCCTGAGCATCGCTGGGTGTGACCTAAAAAGCAAAAACAAGAAAGAAAGGAAGGGAGGGAGGGAGGGAGGGAGGGAGGGAGGGAAGGAAGGAGAAAGGAAAGACAGACAGACAGACCTGTAGTTTTTCTTGATAAAATGAAAATGGGAAGTTGTTTGGGTGGGGTGGGGGTTTTTTGTTTTATTTTTTTTAATGTCTTTGAGATTTGAAAATTATCAAATTACCAATATTATTTGAATGATAGGTTTCTTCATTCATGTTTTTGGTATACTTAAAACTTTGTTTCCCGGGCTGGAGCGATAGCCCGAACAGCAGGGAGGGCATTTGCCTTGCACATGACTAACCTGGGTTCGATCCCGGCATCCCATATAGTCCCCCTGAGCACGCCAGGAGTAAGCCCTGAGCATAGCCAGGTATGACCCAAAAACAAAAACAAAAAAAACTTTTGTCTTCTTCAGAGTGAATTATTTCCAGGGGACTCACTTGTCTGTCTAGTGGTGTTGGTTGTGTTGATGTTTAGGCCTGCCTTGTCACGAAGCTAACTGGAGGTCTGGGCGTGTTTGGGTGGAGGTGCCAAGTGGTGAACTGCAGAGACTGAGGAGAGATCAGTTCGATTGTTTTGGAATACCCAAGATACTGCTATTTGTAGATTTTTCCGTAGGATCAGTTTCCTGAAGGAAAGCGGGATCTAGGAACGGGCTAAAGGAGACGGCGTATAGCAGAGGGCCGGGCATTTTTACCATAGGGAATGTGGATTTTGATTTCATTCCCCATTGTTTCAGTTCAACGCCTCTTTCCCGTCTCCAATTCTTGAGAGCCCATTTCTGTAACCTCACAGGTTGGTTTTGCCGGCCCTGCCACTGGGATAGGAAGGTTAGGGACAGAGGTTTAGCTGCCGGGCCGAGGGAGTGGGGGCGCGCCCCCTGCGCTCCATGTTTCCTGGCCTCCCCGTGGGCGTGACAGCTATACCTGATGCTCCTGGAGCCTGGGATTTCTTGGGGAGAGGAACAGGGCTCACTGCCTTGGCATTTAATTCCTGCTTTGCTTTTTTTTTTTTTGTCCTAATGGGTTTCAGCCTTTTGTTTTTGGTTTGAGAAAGGCCTATATAATCGCTAGGCATACATAATCATTTTTCCTTATTTTCGTAGAAAGGCCATTTCTAGCTTTTTATATAAGTGACCTTGTTTCTAGCATAATAAATACTTTTTTTGTTTTGTTTTGTTTTGCTTTTTGGGTCACACCCGCCACGCTCAGGGGTTACTCCTGGTTTTTGCACTCAGGAATTACTCCCTGGCAGTGCGCGGGGACCGCGGGCCGCGCCACGCAAGGCAAACGGCCTACCGCGTTGTGCTATCACTCCGGCCCTGAAATACGGTTTTTATCACATGGAAGTAGATCTGTGTTACATCAATTTTTTTTTTTTTTTTTTGGCTAAACCAGGGATTAAACCCAGGGCCTCACAATGCTGCCATATTTTTAGCAGGAAATATTTATTGCTGTTTTCAACAACAGATGTCTCCTGTTTGGTAACAGGCTAGCTAAGCCATCTGTCTCTTTAATTCTAAGAGTTGTTATCAAAAATTATTTGCTGCATAGCATGTCATTGAAAAGCAGGAAACTGCCAAGGTACTGAGGGCAGAACACATTTCCAGTAAGATAAAGCACTTCCATTGGGTTGCACAAGCCTTCCTGGTACGTAGTTGGCACTTTGCTCTGCTCCCTCAATCAGACTGGTCCACACTGTCCACATTGTCTTTTATTACTGGTGTTCCTACTCTGAGGATTTTTTTCTACCTGGTTTGTAGGCAGACATGCATTAGACGGTGTAGTTTTAGTTTGTTAGACTTTGTCGTTATTTTTACAGTCTTTCTTGCTCTTGCTGTTAAGTACTTTATAGAAAATGGTAGGAAATGCCCTGAAAGTAATACAGGGATTCTGTTTGAGACTTAGACTCATCATCATCAAGGCGGAGTTTCTCTAGTCATTGGATGGTGACAGAACTTAGCTTTTGACAGAAAATGCACTTTGTTGTCGCCCTAAATGGTAATCTTAAATTGGTATTTTTCAGCATATTCGCTTAAGAGTTGGCTCAGACCCTGAGCACAGAGCCAAAAGTAAGCCCTGGGCATTGCTGGGTGTTGCCCCAGAACAAAATGAGCTCAGACAGACTAAACAGATGTTGTTTCTTTCAAAGAGGGCCAAAGCAGTGATTGGTGGGAGGCTCGGGAGGGCGGGGCAGGTCAGAAAGTGCTGGGGAATCACCCGGCCCTCACACATGTTAGGCACTCCAGCTGTATCCCTAGGCCCCAAGTGTGGCTGCTGGGAGAGCCTCACTGTCTGGGCGGCTGCTGCTGGCCCTGAGAGCATCTTTCCCAGCCATAGAGACTGAAGTACTACTACTTGCAGGTGGTGTGGACAGTAGTCTGCTTTGCATTGGCTTGGGGATTCAGTGGGGGGGGGGGTTGTTGCTCTCATGGAAGAGTTGTCTTACTGTATTGTATCATTGTCTTACTGTATTGTATCGCTTTAAACGTGATGAAATTGACTCATCATTTTGGCTTCAGTATGGCAGTTTGACGTTGATACTTTCCTGTTTGTGTATTTCTGCCTTTTTAACCCTTTCTTGGAACTGATGGGTAATTAACTGTTAGATGCATGCTTTCTCTTGTCACTCCTGGGTCTAAATAAGACGGTAGTCTTTGGAAGAGGCAGCCACAAGCGCATGATGCATAAGTTTCCTTATTGGCGCCTTAACCCCAGTGTAAATCAGGTTCTGAATGTTCGGGCCCCTGGGGTGCAGCTTATTTCATCTCACTCAGAGTTGTTAGAAGATGCAGGTAAGGTTTTAGTAATGAGGCATCCGTCATCAGGCCATACTGCACCAGTATGATACTAGGATTAATTATGGAGGGCCACACAGCCTTGAGTTCCTGTCCTGGATCATCTCTTGGTTACTAGGAACCTTGGACAAATGGCTTCACTGGTCTACACTTCAGTTTTCTCATATTTAAATTGGGGATTGGTAAATATGATCATTAAATCTCTGCGAGGGCCGTATCTGCACATGCTGCACCAGGCCCTGGGTTTCATCTCTGAACCTCTTCACTCAGCCCCCAAAGAAAAATCTGTTTAGTATTTAAGAATGCGGGCCGGAGCGATAGCCCAGCGGTAGGGCATTTGCCTTGCACGCAGCCGGCCTGTGCCCGCCCGGGTTCAATCCCCGGTATCCCATATGGTCCCCTGAGCACCGCCAGGAGTAATTCCTGAGTGCAGAGCCAGGAGAAACCCCTGAGCGCCGCCGGTGTGACCCAAAAAAACAAAACAAAACAAAAAAGAATGCAAAGCGCTTACCACTGTGATGCTTCGCTGAGAGTTCCTTTGACTTTGAGCAAGGAAGTAAGCATGGTTTCTCACGCTTATTTTCCAGTGATATTGTGGTCCAAATTGTAGATGCTCGGAACCCGCTCCTGTTCAGATGTGAAGATTTGGCAAGACAATGTGACCGGAATTTGGAAGGTCTTTGCAGCAGCCGTGGGAGGCCCGCGTGACTGAGCGCCCGAGCCCCAGCCGGCCTTCTCTGCCCCTGCTTTGTTCACTGGGGCGCCTCCTGCGCAGGAGCCTCGCGTAATGCCGCTGTTTAGACAGATGCTTTCCCGGCTGCAGGAAAGCACGGGCACTTGCGTGAATCCACTCAGCCCCTGATTTAGGGCCGCGTGTCTGTTAGAGACTTTGCCAGTGATGCCCGCTTTTAAGTGGCAGTAGTCAAAAAAAGCATTTCCACTTTCTTTACCATTTCTTGGATGCGTCTCGCTCTGTTCTCTTCGCCTCCCTGTGTTATTTCACGAGGGGAGTAGGTGTGCAGAGTGCCATGTGTGTGGAAGGCGGGTAATGAGTGAGAATCACGTGAAATAATGAGACAGGCTTGCAATTAATAAAGCACTGTGTGCATGTAGAGTATTCATTCCTGTTTCTCTGCATATTACAGTTGTAATGCAGATTGTTTGTATTCACTGGTAAGAACAAATTTAATAATGAAACTTAAGTTGGCTTCTGTACCTTCGTATATTTTCTGTTGAAGAGCTCACCTGGGTGATGGATTTCAATTACTGGGTCTCGTTTTTCTATTACTTCTGGGTTTTGTTATTCAAAAAATACTTGTTACAGTAAACGATGAGATTAACTATTGTCACTTATTGAAAGTCATTCCTGCTGGCTGACACATCTATTATGTCACTTTTAAATTTTGTTTAAAAGAAACTGTTCAGCATTATTAGAGAGAGGAACATTTTTCCTGCCTGACTAAACATTATACTTCCAGCCAGGCAGGAAAGTTTTTCTCTGCCATTTCCTGCTTATATTGAGTCTTTCTAAGTGTGACCTAGTTTCTTTCCAGCATTTAGTGAAAGAACCAGTGGGGTATAAAAGAATTTAACAGCTTTCGTAAAGTACTCTTTCTAGCCAGGGGTCCTTCGTAATTAACCAAACTTTTATTTGCTGGGAAAGTTCTTTCTGATTGTCTTTGTTTTACCGTAGGAACGTTACGTAAAAGAAGTTGATGAGAGTAAGGAGAACGCCATCCTGATAAATAAGTCAGACTTGTTAACTGCTGGGCAGCGGAGTGCTTGGGCAACACATTTTGAGAAAGAAGGTGTGAAAGTTATTTTCTGGTCAGCTTTGGCTGAAACCGTTCCACCGGCCAGTGACCATAAGGTAAGCTGGGGGCTCGCAGGGGGAGAGAATGGAAGGTTTCAGCTGAGTGCGCTTTGGTTTTTGTCCTTGGAGATGTGGGGATTCGGTTGTTTCAGATTTGTGGTTTTGTTTTTTTGTTTTTTGGAGGATTTCTGTCTGTTCGCTTGTGGGCCTTACCTAGTTCTTCCTCCTGGCTTTTTGCTCCTGGTGAACGAGGGGACCATGTGGAGTGCCAGGAATTGGACTCGGGTTGGCCGCATAGAAGGCAAGTGCCCTACCTGCTGTACCATCTCACCAGCTCCAGTTGCTGGTTGGTTCTCTGTAAAGGCGTGTCATCATAACCTTGCAGTGGTTTGTAAGAGAAAAGACTGGCCAGTGCAGCAGCACATTGGGTAGGGGACTTGCCTTGCACACAGCTCCGCCGGTTTGACTCCAGCCGTGGGCGTCCCATATGGTCCTCTGAACACATGAGAAATTCCCGTAGAACCTGAGGAGTGCCAGGTTGTTGACCCAGAACACAAAATGGGGGGTGGGGGAGTCCAGAGCTGGGGACATGGCTTGGCGAGGACATTCTTGGTGCTTGTTAGTTCAGTCGCCAGCTCTGGAGTGGGGAAGCTTTCGAGCTGTGAGCTTTGGTGTTCTCTGGTCATCTCTCGGTGTCAGGGCAACGCCAGCTGGGTCCCCGACAGTGTCGGGACAGAGGTTCTCTTCTACCTCCGAGGATGCCGGAGAACAGATGAAAACTCAGGAGTCCGGTGCAGTTCCAAAAAGGCTTTTAATGGTACAAAAGCTCTTCCACAGCACTCCAATATAATGAACAAACTCTAGCTCTGGTCCGAACTTAAGACCATACAAAAGAGCCGAAGTATCCCACCAAAGAGAGAGGATCTCACCCGAGCTGAGTCCTATCCAGAAGGAGCAAAAGGCCAAAGAGCAAAAAGCCAAAAGCAAAAAGGACGAGGAGCCAAAAGCTGAAAGCTAAAAGGCCCAAAAGGTGAAGGGGCCTCAAGTCAGCCCCCTTATATACACCAAAGTAATCCAACCGGGAGGGTCATGTCAACAAAGAACTCTAAACAGAGTGTAGTGCCACACCCTATTGCAGGTATAAACAAAGGTTATGCCAAGGTCTAATCCTTTCTACCAAGATTATCTCTTATGTAAAACACTGGAGAGAGGGGGCTGGTATAAAGTAATACATCTTAACTTCATGAGCTTCATGTAATCTAGATGCTACCCACAAGGTCCTTCTTATTATTATCTGCACCAGGGTGATTCTGAGTATCTGTTCTCGTGTACTGAAAGGGTCACACTCGCCTGCTTAGAGCAAACTAGTATGATCCTTCCTATAGTCTTCCTATAGTCTCAGCGTAGCCAAGGTGGTAGTCTCCTGGTAAATTCTAACTGTCCCACGCTGGGTGCAGTGGGTATAAAGAGGAGCTGTGCTCAATCTAGAAAACATAGAAGTCTTAGTAGATGTATAAGTCAGAAGTTATTTAATCAAGGTGACTTCTGTAACTGCCACTGCCACACCCTCTAGCAGTGTTTACATAGAAGAGAGGTCTCATTTGAATGAACCTTGGCTTAAATAGATTAAGTTGGGAGTGGGCAAAACAACAAAGCTCCCAGAATAGCTAAACCTGTCCTCCAACACTCGGTCATCTGTGAACATGACCGAGACTGACTTTCCCTCCTATTTCAGTATACCACTACAAAGTTCCTTTGTTGACCTTACCAGTTTCCCTCAACTGCGGTTTTCCTGCTCTACACCCAGGTCCTATTGACATTCAGTTCTGGCTCATACCTTTCTTAACTTTTATTTTTGCTATTAACAATAATTACATTATTTTTCCTACAAAAGTCACCAGGAAAAGGTACCGCATGTATCTAATATAAAGCAAGTTTTTAACAGAAGGGCATGGTACAGACCTTAAAATGGTCAAACTTGGGCCAGAGTGATAGCCCAGCGGGTAGGGTGTTTTGCCTTGCACGTGGCCGGCCTGTGCCGGCCTGGGTTCGATCCCCGCATCCCATATGGTCCCCTGAGCACCGCCAGGAGTAATTCCTGAGTGCAGAGCCAGGAGAAACCCCTGAGCATCGCCGGTGTGACCCAAAAAGCAAAGAAAAAAAAAAAGGTCAAACTTCCTTACAGTCACTGCAAATAAAACTCCAGGTTCTCAGAAATCTGCCTCATCTTTTGAATGACCCAGGCGCGATTCTCGTGGTGTATACTGGCTTTACACACCCATTGGCGCATTGATCACAGAAATTGCCAGCAGTTCTCTGGTTCTCTTGTAAATCGTGGTTGTTGTTTGTTTGTTTGTTTGTTTGAACATGTCTTTCTCTTAATTTAGGGTGTGGGGAGCCCACCCGGCAGTTCTCGGGCTTACGCCTTTGTGCCGGAGGATCACCCCTGCAGAACTTAGGGTTTTGGGAGATCAAACCCAGGGACCAGCTGGTGCCAAGCAGGTGCCCCCTGCTGTGCTGTACCAGGCCAGGGTTTTTTTGGTTTCTTCAGTTACCAGCAGGGTGATGATATTCAAGCTTTCCTTGATGGCTAGATCTCACTTTTCCTAAATTTAGGATGCCTCTGTTACTGAGTTCATTGTATTCTCTTCTCCAATGGAAACCTCCAATTGGTGAACAATCTCTGCATATAGAGTTTAGTTTGTGTCTGTCATATAAGAAGCTGCTCTCCATGGCACTTTGGTTTTTAATAAAGGCAGATGTGAAAGGACAGAAAGGACCTTATCCATGCAAGTTGCTCTTTAAAAATGTAAATGTTAGGGCTGAGATGATAGCTCAGAGGAGTGGAATGCATGCTGCCCATCAGGGGCCTGGATTTGATCCTGAACACCAGGCTGGGAGAAGTCTCCAAGCATTACCAAAACCAAAACAATGTAAAATGCTTTACGCAAAGGAGAAACTGTTAAGGGCCTGGCATGTCACTTATAGGTAGAATCATATACCTTGCATGCATGAGATGTGGGTTCCCCTCCCCCCGGTACCACAGGGGGAAAAGACCCCACTAAATATGTGAAATGGTTATGTTCTTTATTTATTTCAAAACAATACAACATCAGTATGTCATGCCCTTTCCTAAAGTTTTGCCTTCATTAAAGATTTGTTTCATTATAGGGACACCACACACACACACACACACACACACACACACACACACTGCAACACTGCATGCAGGAGGCACTGGTTAAATCTCTGGTACCACAGCCTGACATGGCTCCAGGAATGGCTCAGAAAATAAACTTCTTCATTATAAAGTGATACCGTTTATTTCATTATCACTGTCTCCAAAGAAGAGGGGGTATATCTCAAGTATATTTACATTACCATAGTTCAAATGCCTATTCAGTGACTGAGTACTATATATAGACTATGTATGTAAGCTTACGAATACACTGGAAGACAGTGATGGCGTTTATTTGTGATGTAAAGAGTATAAAGGTCTGGGGCCAGAGCACAGCTGGTAGGCCATTTGCCTTGCAAGTGACTGACCTGGATTTGATCCCCGAATCCCATATGCTGAGCGCTGTCAGGAGTAACCCCTGAGCATTGCCGGGTGTGACCCAGAAAGCAAAAGAGAAAGTATTAAGGTCCATCATTCCTCCTTTCCCCAAGGGCAAGAGTCCTTGCCTATGTTCACCTTTTAGAATTTTCATAAATGTTCTTGTTCTCATTTCTGTTCATAAAAATTATTGAGTATTTTTAGCCGGAGTGAAGAACCCAGCTGCCATTCGCGATCTGACCCTCTCGGCGCTCGTTAATCAGGAGCAAGGAAACCAAGCTGCCTGGGGGTTCCGCTGAGTCTGAAGACTCCAGCGACGGTGAGGGAGGAAAGTCCGCCTGGGGAGACTGGACCATCTCCAGCACCCAGAGTCGCTGTCCCTGGGTGACAGTGCCGCGAGTGACGAGGATGACAGTGACTACGAGGACTGCCTGGAGGAAGAGGAGGAAGGCTGGCAGACGTGTCTGGAAGAGGACGGTCCTGATGAGGAGAGCTGCAGCCAGGACGGGGAGAGAGGGCTTGGCTGTGGAGCCCGCGCCTCGGGGGAGGGAGACCCCGCCAGGGAAACAGATACAGAATTTCAGCCACCTGGTATCGAAGCAGGAATTACTGGAGATCCTGGAAGGAGCTACACACTGGGAAGAAGGCAAAAGAGGGGCAGCTTACTGTTGGCCTGGTAAGGTGAAGCATCTCGGAAATCCGTGGCACTTGGGGCACTGATTCCCCGGCTATTGGTAGCTTACACTGGAGCCCACGAAATTGCCCTTTCAGTTACTCTCTTTTATTTTATTTTATTTTATTTTATTATTTCCCCCCCAAATTTTTATTACACCATTTTAGACATACAATTGAAAGATGCTCATGTAGAGTTTTGGTTCTACAGTGTTCCAACACCCATCCCTCCACCCAAACCCATCTCCCATCACCAATGTCCCCACCTCCCTCCCCCCTCCCACACCTCAACTACTTGGCGGGTTCTGCATGTCATTTCTCTCCTCTCTTATCTCTCCCCTCCCGCCAAACTTTCCTGCTCTTCGTGGAATGCAGTGCAATAAAAGACACCACTGTTTCCACTATTTTAATGGATCAAGCTGCCGACCTGGGCTCGAACTGGTTCTGCTCTGTTAATTTGGTCGTGAGGCAGTTTCCCAGCGTACGGACAGTGAAAATGGTGGCTAGTGTGATGGGCGAGTCTCATCTGGCTGCTTCCTGGACCCCCAGAGGTGACGGGCCCACTCCCAAAACCCATCTGCCCTATGGGGCCGGAGCGATAGCCCAGCGGGTAGGGGCGTTTGCCTTGCATGCGGCCGGCCTGTGCCGGCCCGGGTTCGACTTCCGGCATCCCATATGGTCCCCCGAACACCACCAGGGGTCATTCCTGAGTGGAGAGCCAGGAGTAACCCCTGAGCATTGCCGGGTGTGACCCAAAAAGCAAAAAAAACCATCTGCTCTCCTGGGGGCCCCATGGTCAGCTGGGCCCGGGCGAGCCTCGTCTCCAGCCTCCCCAGCCACTTGTGAGGCTCTTCATGCTATGGCTGGTGGCCACAGGGCAGCTCCTGGGCGGGGCCACCAGGCTCAACAAAATGGAGGGGGAATGGCCGACCCCTGACTCCATCTGACGAATTCCCAGTGATTCCCGCTTCTGGGAGCTGCCTACCTGGGCTCGAACTGGTTCTGCTCTGTTAATCTGGCCCCTGAGGCAGTTTCCCAGCATCCGACAGTGAAAATGGTGGCTAGTGTGATGGGCGCAGTCTCATCCGGGCTACTTTCGGACCCCCAGAGGTGATGGGCCCACTCCCAAAACCCATCTGCCCTCCTGGGAGCCCCATGGTCAGCTAGGCCTGGGGCAAGCCGAGTTCCAGCCTCCCCAGCCACTTGTGAGGCTCTTCAGGCTATGGCTGGCGGCCACAGGGGCCACCCTTCGCTACTCTCTGGTATCGGGAGTAGGTGGTGTAAAAGATAAACCCCGACTGAAAATAACGAACTTTCTCAAGGCAGGTATTGTGTATACCTTGTTTCAATGATTCTCTTCTCCAGTGTCTTTTCGGTTTAGCCGTGCATACCATGATAGAAGAGATATTAGTTAGAAGGAGGGGCCAGAGAGATTTTACAGGGATTAAGGCGCTTGCCTTTTCCATAACTGTCCTGGTTTGATGCTCTGAGCAATGCCAGGTGTGGCCCAGAAACCAAAGAACTAGTAGAAGGTGATCGCTTTGGATGATGTTTTTAATTTCTGTCCAGTTCTCTTAATCTGCCCTTGCCACTTTAAACTCTATGTTCCAGATGCATATTTAGGCAGAGACGAGCATCTTGGGGCAAGCAGAAAACACCAGATGCTTTGGTTGCAGATAGCAAAAAGGAGATCACATCTCTGACTATATGAACCCCTGGTTAAGCTCCAGAAGGCCCCATCTTGGGCTAAGGGAAATGTAAGATGTAAGAGAAGTTATTTTAAAAGAACAGCAGGTTTGGCAGGCTACACTACATGCAGGTGTAGCTAATACTAATTATTTACCTCCCTAACCCCATCCTCAGAGGGCGAATACTCCAGGAAATCGATGGGTGTCATCGTCACCTTCTCACCCATCCCCCACTCCGCTCCCGGTCAGCTGCAGTAGCGTGAGGAGCTCTGCTTTAGGCATGCCGGGGTTCTGTTGGAGCACACCAGCTTAGAGTTAGCGTGGAGCAGACAGATGCAATTCCCTGTTCTGCAGTGCCACTGCCAGCCTAGGGGTTTGGGGGCTTCATTCCTCTCGTCTTTAAGGCGTTGTTTCTCGGTTCATTTTCCACATGCGCAGAAAGCTCAGCTTCCTGCAGAGCCACACAGCCCGCTCACTTTGTGTACTTGCTTACTGTGGGAGTCCTGAGAGGACGGATTTCTTCATCCTACAGACACCTAGCAGTCGTATGCCTGCCGCGCGTCGTAGGGCCCCGCCAGGCATGCAGCAGACCAGACCGAGTGCTCGCCCTCACAGCTCGTTGTTCTAAGTGTGGGGAGTGCTTGGAGGTGCCACTTCAGCTTCGAGACCACCCCCAGATGCAGGAACCCGGTGAGGTGGAGTGAGAATACGGACCCTTCCCTCCAGCAAAACCTTTGAGCAGATCTCTCAGGCAGATAGATGGAAATCCATTAGAGTATGAGGGTATCGAAATCCACCAGCAGCCAATGGGAAATCTGCACCAGAGGCTGCCCTTGATTAGCCATGCGGCACTTTCCAACAGGGCGCCATTGGGAGAAACTGTGTGGGCCCTTTTGGGTGGGGAAACAGGAGAAACAACGCCCTCCACTGGGCTGGAGGGCGGCGCCTGCCGACCCCACTGTGGTCTGTGCAACCCGCTCTGTTAATGGTCCGGGCGTCACTGAAGGCTGCATAATCCTCCGTGTCCATGAAAGACAGTCCCGACAGACAAAAGAGGAAGGCTTAACCCAAACCGCAGGAATGGGATGGGAAGTGACTGAGTTTGGCTCCTTTGCAGAGTAGTAAGACTCAGATGGCCAACTTTTTGTCCCTGCTGAGTTTGATAATGGACATGGAACATGGATTTCATATCAAGGGGATAGGTCTAGTCACTCTTCCAGTCATGTTGAAAGTGGAATCTTGGAACCATGTAGAAAGGGACATTTAGAAGCCTGGGGAAAAGCCTGGCACTTAACTTGGATAGCTTGATGTGAGCAGAACATTTGCTTGTCCTTTCTGAGAGGTTTGTCCCTTTATATGGAATTTCAGTACACTGAGAATTGGGGGAGAGAACCAGGGCTGACCCCAAAAGGTGTTGAAGAGCTTAGTAGCTAGTTAAGCTACATCAAGTCATTGTGCCCTTTAAGTTTTATTAAGCAAGACAGAAGCATGCTGATACTGGGCCAGAGATAGTAAAGGGGTTAAGGTGCTTTCCCTTGTAAGTGTCTGCCCGTTTAGTTTCCTGCACCACACATGGTGCGTCTGTTGAGTACCGCTGGGAGTAATCCCGAGCACAGAGCCAGGAGTAAGCCTTGAGAACCACTGCATGTTGCCCCTCCTCGCCTCCCCCTGAGCCCCCCCACCCCCCCATGAAAATACGCTACTGTTCTTAAAAATGGAAAATAATTATATGATGTAATGATGAACATATCTGTGAAGGGCCAAGCGTGTGGTTCGTTTGTAGAGTTTATCCCTTACTTGTCTGAAGCCCTAGGTTCAATCCCTGAAAAAATTCTACCTCCTGTTTGGCTTACCTCATGCTGTAGAAGTGACTGTGGAAACAGTCTAATGCCTGGAATCGAAGGGAGAGGTTTATTCAACCTATAAAATAGGATGTACTTTGTTCATCACCAGAGAACGGTGAACCCCACCGCTGGGGAGAAAATGACTGACACCCAGCAGCCTGTTTCTAGTTTCCTGAGGCAGCCAGGTACTGAGACCAGTGCTGCCACTGTCTGTAATGTAGGCAGATCTTTCCACGCTCTCCTCATTCCTGAGTCTCCTCCTAGGTGGGCTACCCGAACGTTGGCAAGAGCTCAACGATCAACACCATCATGGGCAACAAGAAAGTGTCTGTGTCTGCCACCCCTGGTCACACCAAACACTTTCAGGTACTTCTGTGGCATTCGTCTCCTTACCTCCACGCCGCCTTTGCCCTTCATCACCTGCCCTTCCCTCCTTTCCTGTGCGTATGTGTAGAGAAGCCTTTCCATTTGCCTTTTGGCAGACACTCTACGTGGAACCTGGCCTCTGCTTATGCGACTGTCCCGGCCTGGTGATGCCGTCCTTTGTGTCTACCAAGGCAGAGATGACCTGCAGTGGGATCCTCCCTATTGACCAGATGCGAGACCACGTCCCGCCCATATCGCTAATATCCTTTGTGCTTAGCAGAGGATTCTGCTCGCTGTGTAGAGCAGGGACTTGAATTGGTTTGCATGGTGCCTGGTTATTAACAGTCTCAGGTCTGGCATCTTGAGCACAGAAAGTCTAAAATGCTCATGATCTTTCAGAGTTCACATGAGAATAGCGTAGTGCTTCAGACTTCACCTTCTGGTCAGATTATAACCATGTCGCCGGTGCCAGGGAAGAAATCCAGTCTCGCCTCAGCCTCTGCTTGCCCGCCTTTGACTTCAGACACTCCCGTTTCACTATTTCAGTGACCTTAGAAAGCTTGGTTAGCTTCTCAAAAATGTTGTTTCTATAAAACTAGGTTAATAAGATCCACAGAGGTGATAACGAGAATTTAATCCTTATTAAAAATCAGTCATGTATTGCATGCTTGCAGTGTAGTTTGCAGCGGCATAGAGAAGAAAAATAACTGGCCTAAGTCTCACACCTTTCAGGGAACAGATAAGTACAGTCAATTAGCTTATGTGGAGCATAATTAGGCCTTAGGCGTGTGTTGAATATTTGCTGCAAGTTAGGTTAGAATTTGGGTTCTCTGGAGCACCAGCAAGAATCAGGTGCCGGGGGGTGGGGGGGAGGGTTTGCCCATGCCAACCTGGTCTAAGATAGAAGATTCTAAGTGATTTAAGGAAATCTATGGGAAGGGGAGAGCTTTAACAGAATTGCTCATTCTCTAAATTCACATCTCACAGGTACATTATTTAGAATATTGTTTTTTTTGGATAAAATGTTAACTCTAAAGTCTTGTTTCAGAGATATTTAATGCTTATTTTATAAAGGATTCATTTGGAAATGGTTGGTGCCCTGAGTTCTAAGAGTTTCTGACTGAAGAAATTTGTGTCATAAAACTATGAAGTACTAAGTTTTTAAAAGCTGGGAATGGGAATCCCTCTATGGAAATGGATTTCTTAACTAGCTTATGTCTGCCAGAATATTCCAAGACATGTTTTAGAAGCTACCTATGGTATTAGTATAATATTGCCTGGAGAGGATGAAGACCCCACTCGCCCTCCAACGTCTGAGGAGTTGCTAACAGCTTACGGGCGTGAGTTGTGACGTATTAATTGTTTGGGGACCATATCTAACTGCTCTGGGGTCACCCCCTTAGGTACTCAGGGGTCTCGTGCAGTTATGCTTGGGGAGAGGGTGGGAGGTCATAGAGAGGGGTGGAGTGTATTCCTCTGCAAAGGTCTAAGCCCAGAAGCTATCCGAAAGCATTTGTCAGGATTATTGTTGTTAGCCCAGGACTGTTGTTTTTGTTGACCTTATGTACAAAGTGGCCTCCAGTCGCTGGTTTGGTGGTGATTCTAGGGTCCGGGCATAAGGAATGGACACCTGAGTGGTACTTTGCTTTGGTGTAGTTTAAAAGTCAAGTTGGCTGGGAGAACCGGTATCTACCCTCAGAGCAGCAGCTTTACACAGCCAGTGTCTCTGTTGCTTGCCCTTCAGGGAACTGTCAGCTGGAAGGGAGGCGGGTGAAGAATCTGCTGCAGGGGCCGGAGCGAGAGCACAGTGGGTAGGGCGTTTGCCTTGCATGCCGCTGACCTGGGTTCTATCCCCAGTATCCCACATGGTCTCCCGAACACTGCCAGGAATAACCCCTGAGCAATGATGGGTGTGACCCAAAAAGCAAAAAAAAAATAGAGTCTGCTAGCAGGGGCCAGAGCGATAGTACGGCGAGTTTGCCTTGCACGCAGCTGACCCAAGTTCGCAGCCAACTCAAGTTCAATCCCCCGCATCCCATATGGTCCCCAAGCACCACCAGAAGTAATTCCTTAGTGAAGAGCCAGGTGACCCAAAAAAAAAAAAAAAAAATCTGCTGGCTGGGGCGGGCGGTAGCCCAGCGGGTGGGCGTTTGCCTTGCCGCGGCCGGTCACCGGCCGGGTTCGTCCCGGCATCCATATGGTCCCGAGCCGCCGGGTATTCCTGGCGAGCCAGGAGAAACCCTGAGTTGCCGGGTGTGACCCAAAAAAAAAAAAAAATCTGCTGGCAGAGAAGAGTGATTTCATATGAACCGTGCGTAGCGAGACCTTGAACTACCTTTAGTTGAGAACCTTGAAAGAGGTAAATGCCAGGCTATGTAGTGAGATGAGCCGCAACATCCTAGCACTAGGCTAGAACTTAAGATAATCGTGTCCCTCTTAATCAGGAAGTTTTGAAAAAATTTGTTCTTCTCAGGTATGCGAGGTTTCATGACAGCACACGGACAGCCAGACCAGCCCCGATCTGCGCGCTATATCCTAAAGGATTATGTCAACGTAAAGTGCAGCTGCTGCGTGCGCACAAGGGAGACGCGTGCTGGCCTTCCCCAGTCTCTCCTTGGCATTGTCTTGCAATCCGAGTGACAGTCTTGAGCCAAAGGCTGTAAGTGACGAAACATGCTGTGAAAATAGACTTTACGTTGATGCTCTGGTGTGTTCATTTCCTGTATCTAGTAGCAGTAATGGCTAATGTTATTCATAGCTGCTTCTGCTAGCAATCGTTAGAAATCTTGTATTTGTGCGATGGGCGCCCAGGGAGCTAGTTCAGCTGGCCGAGCATACATTTTGCATGCGGAGACCTGGTTCACTTCTGGCACTGGGAGCACTAGGCCTGGAGAAGCTCCCAGCAGCATGAGGTGGGGTCCAAGCACCAAAAAAAATTTCTAAATGTGTTTTATGTGTGTTACTAAAAGTACGTTAAAAGTCTGTCCGGTTCTTCTCATATTACAATTGAGGACATGTTAAGTTTTCATATTTTCCTCATCATTAAAGTAGGATTTTTTGAAAGCAGCTAATACTATGTACCTCAAGAGAAAGCAAATAGGACCATAGATGTGTTTGTACTCATGCATATGAGTGCACTGAGCTAATTGAGTGACACGTAATTTGTTTCCCTGTATGTACTAGCTTAATTATTTCCACAGAAGCTTATAGTCTTTATGGTCAGAGCGATAATACAGTGGGCGGGGCATTCGCCTTGTACGCAGCTGACCCAGGTTCTGTCCTTGCATCCCATGTGGGATGCCCTGAGCACCACCAGGTTTAATTCCTCACTGCAGAATCAGGAGTAACCCCTGAGCATCACTGGGCATGGCCCCAAAACAAAATTAAAATATAAAATTTTAAAGAAGCTGATAGCCTGTAATGAAGGTTTGTCTGTAATACCTCTCAGAGCAAGCATGTGCGGCTCATGGAGCATAGGAGGGGAAAACAGGAAATCAGATTCACTTGCTTGGGAAGAAAGTAGTTAAAAGAACATGTGTGTGGTCATCATTTCTTGAAATTGTGGAGGACGTGAAGATGAACTGATAAGCCATGCTAAGCAATCAACTTTCACTGAGCTTCTGGTTCAGAGAGGAAAATTGGAACCTGGTCAGTTTACATACAGCCCAATACTGTCTTGTTGCAAACTTGGTTTTTGTTTTGGAAAAAACAAGCTCCTCATAAATATGATCATATAAACGTAGTTTGCATATAGTGAAGAAGAATACCTCAGTAGACAGAGAAAGACAGAATCCATGCTAGTCAGGGACAGCTGGAAAAGAATCCAGGCCTCTAGAATACTCTTCAGAAACATCATTGTACACAAGTACAGTGATGAATGATGTACTTGTAACTGACGTACCTAATTATTGTTAGTTCAGTTGCAGTTGATCCAAAAAGCAGAAAGCAGGGGCCGGAGCGATAGCTCAGCGGGTAGGTGTTTGCCTTGCACACGCCCAACCTGGTTCTATCCCGGCATCCCATATGGTCCCCCTAGCTCCACCAGGAGTTATTAAAAGTACATTCCTGAGCGAAGAACCAGGAGTAACCCCTGACCATTGTCGGGTGTGATCCAAAAAGCAGCGCAGTGTTGGAGGGTGCCTCCTTCGCGGTAAGCCAGATGGGCCGGCGTGACTGTTCTGTCTTCGTAGGGTAAGCTGTTGTACTGTCACCCGCCTCCGGGAAGCAAGCCTGTGACTTTCCAGCATCAACACCAGCGACTCCTCGAGATGAAACTGAAGGGGGATGAAACAAAAGCACAGTCGGAGGGACTAAGAAGGTGGAACGGATAGAAAATGTTGTTGACAAAACTTTCTTCCATCAAGTGAGTTTTAAAATTTCTCTTTGGTAACATCTGACAAACAGCTTTAGTGAAGTAATTGTATTCCATAAAATATGTCTTAAGAGTTGTACATCCATCACTGATCGTTTTACACATTTCTTAATCATTCAAAAAAAAAACAGAAAAAACACTAGCAGGCACTCTCTACTTTTTTTCTTGCATGTATTTGTCTATACTCGCATTTCATAGAAATGGAATCGGTATTCTGTGTGGTCTTTTGTAATTAGCTTCTTACTTACCACCCTACCCCACACTGGGGCTTTAACTTTAGTACCTTCAAGACCCATGAATCAGTACTTAATTCCTTTTTACTGCCGGATTACAGTGCGTTGTCTGTTTATTAACTGAAGAACTTTGAGGTGGAAGTGGGATGTCTCCCCTTTTGGTGGTGGTGAGGGGCTTGGACCATAACGGTGGGACTCTGGGGCTACTCCAGGCGCTTTCTCAGTGACTGACTCCTGGTAGTGCTCGGTACGGTACCAGGAATCGGGCTCAGCTATGTGCAAGGCCAGCGCCTTATCTCCTGTACTCTGCCCCCCCCCCCGTCACCCTCTGGAGAAGGGGCTGACAGCCACCTGTAAGTTAAAGGTGAGCAGGCCCTTCCTCGCCCGAGGGGAGCCGTGTAACCCCCGCACTGCCACATCCCTAGTGCAGCTCCTCCCACACTCTGTTCGTAGGCCAAGTGTACAGCCCTTTGTGTACTGCCGCAACAGAGGGAAAGATAAGTCAGAGGGGCCAGGCAGAGGTTCGGGCATTTGCCTTGCATGCAGCCAACCCGGCTTCAGCCCCTGGCGTCCCATATGAGTCCCCAAGCTTTGCCAGGAATAATTCCTGAGTGCCCCAAAACCACAAAAAAGAAAAATTAATTATTGCTGTAGCCATTAAAAATGAACTGCTCGGAGCCCAGTTAGATTTGTGTGCCTCTCAGGGAGCCTGTGCTAAGGAGACGAGGTGCATCACTTGTCCCCATTTTACCACCAGGGACCTTGAGGTGCAGGACTGACTTGTTCTGAATGGCAGAGCTGCAGCAGAATTTATCAGTGCTACTAGACTGCGCTGTTCTCAAGTCTGTGCCAGTGCTAGAACACTGACCAGTAAATAGACGGTAAGATTGTCCTGGGCTTCAGGACATGGTATACAGCTAATACGTCCCGTGTGTCAGGTACTTCATGTTTGCTCTTACTCCCCAGGAAAATGTCAGAGCTTTAACAAAAGGCGTCCAGGCGGTGATGGGCTACAGACCTGGCAGTGGTCCGGTGGCAGCAGCTGCGGGCCCTGAGAGCAGGGCGGGAAGCCCTGGAAGAAACACGGCAACAGAAACAAAAAAGAAAAGAGCCGCGAGACTCTACAGACACTTGGATACGTGAGCCGAGCCGCAGTAGAAATGGCGTCTGCATGGTGCATCGGCGCAGAAGCCGGCTGCCATCGCCTGTGGTGCTGTGAAGTGGAGCTGCGCCAGTGCACAGCCGCCAGCAGGAGGCAGCAGCCTGACTGCAGGCCCGGCGTGGGCCAGCTCCAGCCGACGTCGGTTTCTTGGCGTGCCAGAAATCTACCGAGAGGACTGAATTTAAGAGCGCATGAGTGATGACTGTTGCTTTGTGTCGACACACAAACGCAGTCATTTGTAAGTTGAAAGATAATTAAAATCAAATCACCTCTAAATGTGTTTACATAAATAGACTGCCATTTGGACAGTCCACTTTTTTTTTTTTTTTTTGCTTTAGTCCACAATTTTGAAGCAGTTTTAATTTGCTAAAACATCAGTGAGGGGGCCGGAGGCGATAGCCCAGCGGGTAGGGCGTTTGCCTTGCATGCAGCTGGCCCGCGTGCCGGCCCGGGTTCGATCCCCAGCATCCTATATGGTTCCCCAAGCACCGCCAGGAGTAATTCCTGAGTGCAGAGCCAAGAGTAACCCCTGAGCATCGCCGGGTGTGACCCAAAAAAGCAAAAAATAAATAAAAATAAAACATCAGTGAGCTTTTAGATGGAATCCACTGTTTAGCTTAGTGAGTCTCAGCTTCCCGCTCATAAGAAGGCTTCCTGGAAGGAGAGGCAGACATACAGAATTTTTAAAACAGTCTTTGAAACCCTTCATCCACAGTGCTTCACGGCTGGGAGAGAGGACAGAGGTTAAGACATTTGGGTTGCGTGTGGTTACCACCACGTGCTTCAAAAAATCCAGTGCCGCCAAGAGTGATCCCTGACCAGAGCTGGGTGTAGACTCCCCCAGCACCCCCCACCCCCAAATTAACAAAGCACCACCACTACAGAGGAGAGCGGCTATTTGGGGACAGGGGGGCACACTGGCTCAGGAACCATGGGGTTGGGGTCCCACCTGGCCTCCAGCCCCCAGAGCATGTGTTTGTTTTTCACAGCGACCATCCGTAGAGATGAGAGAGAAGAGGCCTGCAGTCACCTGGTTTTGGTTTGAGGCCTTGGGGCCCCTGTTGTCCTGGTTCTCAGCAGTGGTCAAGCTGCGATCAGAGCAGTTTATCTCCTGTCACTGTGCCAGCCTCTGCTTGGGCCTCCCTTTTCTTGGAGCCTCACTGTCCCCTTGCCCACTCATATTCCTTGTTGTGTGTCGTAGCTGTTTCTAGGAACCTCAAACGCGAATGTTTCCTCCAGCTAAAGCACATTTCCATAGAATGTGCCGGACCTCCCCCTGCAAGAACCCATGAATTCAGATCATCAGCTTTGCTTTAAGATTTGTCATAACGTAAATACTAGCTGAAGATGTGGCATACTGGAAAAACTTTTACTTGACTCATTCCATTAAGTATTTACTAGCTCCCACGTTGCAGCAAGGACAGGACAGCAGCAAGCGTCAGCCCGAGCCGGCAACGAATTCCAAATGTTTTCTCCAGAGTCAGGGTAAGAGGAGCGATGAGGGCGTGCTGATTCCCCGTTTAAAAGACAAGCAACTCATACACATTTGAGATGTTAAGCTACCCTGAAATTCCATTCTGAAATGGAAAAGGGAAGGAAACTTTTAATTACTTGCAGAGGAAGAATGGGACTGAAGAGAGTATAGCAGGTAGGGTGCTTACCTGGCATGCATCCCACCTGGGTTCACTCCCTGGCATCCTATATTGCCCTTAAGCACCCCCAGGAGGCGAATCCTGAGTGCAGAGCCAGGAGTCAAGAGAATGTCGGGGCGGAGGCGATAGCCCAGCGGGTAGGGCGTTTGTCTTGCACACAGCCGGCCTGTGCCGGCCCGGGTTGAATCCCCGGCATCCCATATGGTCCCCTGAGCACCACCAGGAGTAATTCCTGAGTGCAGAGCCAGGAGTAACCCCTGAGCATTGCCGGGTGTGACCCAAAAGAGGAGAGAGAGAGAGAGAGAGAGAGAGAGAGAGAGAGAGAGAGAGAGAGAGAGAGAGAGAGAGAGAGAGAGAGAGAGAGAGAGAGAGAATGTGACTGTTTGTAAACGAATCCAAGTGAATGCCTGAGACCAGGAATTTTAGTTCCGGGCCAAAATGAACTTAAGTGAGTTTCTTTCTGGAGTGGTGGGATATTCTGAAATTAGACTGTGGTCATAGTTGTATAACCTCTGAATCATACAACTTAGGTGGATCGCATCTATGGTATGAGAATTTTCAAACTTCATTGTATTTTTGGTTTCAGGGTGACAATTATGAGTTCTTGGGTTGCCCTCGTGGCTCAGGGGTTCTCATGCTGAGAGCTAAGCCAGGCGAAGCATGCACTTAGCCCCTTAGGCCATCTCTCCCCACTCTGCATCAACTTTAAATGACCCTTGGGAAGTGGTGGCTGAACCCAGTCTGGCATGGAGAAGGAATTCAGCCAAGATAACCTCCCACACTGCTGGAGATCGGCAGCAGCGAAGTTTGCTACATGTGGGAGGAATCCGGCTAGGAACGAGTTTCCTCACTATGGGAGATGAGTTATAGGTTGGGGGGCGTCAGGCAGGGACTGGGGCGGGTAGAATTTTATCAATCCTGTCAAGTTGGAATTGAAGGCACTGTGATCTTGGGGCAGTGGGGAGGTGTTTGTAGCGTTACAAAATGTGTGTTCAAGTCTGAGGTTGACTTATGGGAGAAAGTGTCCAAAGTACCTTGGTTAGTGACAGTTTCAGTCACTCCCTTTCACCTGAGAGCAGAGACCTAAGAAGCAATATCAATGTAGTGCAACCCACAATGTGTAAGAGAAGGAAAAGAGAGAGAGGGAGAGAGAGAAGAGATAAAGAACCTGCCATTTAGGCAGGCTATGGGAGGGGGAATTGGGGACATTGGTGGTGGGAAATGGGCACTGGTGGAGGGTGGGGTGCTGGAACACTATGTGTCCGAAACCTCCAAACATGAACAATGTTGTAATTGTGTATCTCACGGTGGTATAATAAAATGTTTAATTAAAAAAATGGGGCCGCAGGTAGGCGGCCTCCCAGAAGCGGGGAATCACTAGGAATTCGTCCAGATGGAGTCAGGGGTTCGGCCATTCCCCTCTCCATTTTGTCGAGCCTGGTGGCCCCACCCAGGAGCCGCCCCTCGGGCCGCCAGTCATAGCATGAAGAGACTCACAAGCTGGGAAACTGCCTCACGACCAGATTAACAGAGCAAAACCAGGCCGCGTGGTCCATTAAAATAGTGGAGACAGTGATGTCTTTTGATGCACTGCATTCCACGAAGAGCAGGAAAGTTTGGCGGGAGGGAGAGATAAAGAGGAGAGAAATGACATACAGAACCCGCCTAATAGTTGAGGTGTGGGAGAGGGGAGGGAGGTGGGGACATTGGTGATGGGAGATGGGTTTGGGTGGAGGGATGGGTATTGGAACACTGTAGAACCAAAACTCTACATGAGCGTCTTTCAATTGTATGTCTAAAGTGGTGTAATAATATTTGGGGGGGAAATAATAAAATTAAATTAAATCTGAAAAAAGAAAGAAAAAAAAATGGGGCGAGCGATAGCCCAGCGGGTAGGGCGTCTGCCTTGCACACGGCCGGCCCATGCCGGCCGGTTCGAGCCCCAGCATCGCATATGGTCCCCAGAGCACCGCCAGGAGTAATTCCTGAGTGCAGAGCCAGGAGTAACCCCTGAGCATTGCCGGGTGTGACCCCCAAAAAAAAGCAGCAATATCAAAAGTTTTGTTTTCCATGGATTCCAATGTTATGTTTCAGAAAGGATTTCCAAATTCAAGATCGCGAAGATTTTTCTGTTCATAGTGATTTAAAGCTTTAGCTGTTTAGCTCTCGGTCTATTTTGAGTTGATTTTGTGCTTTGTGACGTGGGGAATGTTGACTTTATTCTTTTTCAGGTGGCTATGTAGAAGGCCTGGCACCATTAGTTGACAAGTTCGGTCTTTCCCCACCACATTGTTTTAGCAGCCCCTTTGTCAAAAAAGTTGAACATAAATGAGGACTTCTTGGGGGGCTGGAGAAGTAATACGGGAGCTCCAGTGGTGCTTATATGGAGAAATGATACCTGCAGTTAGGGCACTTGCCTTGCTCACAGATGGCTCAGATTCAGTCCCCAGCTCTGCATATGCTCTCCTGAACACCAGGAGTGATCTCTTGCAGTTTAGCAGCCCAGCACTTGCCTTGCATAAGGGAGGCCCTGGGTTCACTTCCTGGCGCAAAAAGAAAAAAAAGCACCTCAATAGATTGCCACTTGGGGCCGAAATGATAGCACAGCAGGGAGGGTGTTTGCCTTGTCGGCGGCCGACCGGGCCCCCTGAGCACTGCCAGGAGTAATTCCTGAGCGAAGAGCCAGGAGTAAGTATGTACCTTACGGATTCATGTCTGATGTGGAGATCTGTCGTCAGGGAGATGCAAATCAAAACTAAAAAAGCATCACTGTATCACTGTATCACTGTCTTCCCGTTCATCATCGATTTGCTCGAGTGGGCACCAGTAACATCTCCATATGTCCTGTCTCATGCAAGTAGAGTCCAAGGGCACCTGCTTGCTCTAGGAACATAAAGAGCCTCAAACCATTCCATCAGGTCATGGGAATGAGGTCTATAATTGTCACTGGTATTTGGCATATCAAATATGACACAGGTAGCTTGCCAGGCTCTGCCGTGCGGGTAGCATGCTCTTGTAGTCATCTCTAATCCAGCATTTATTGATGAACCGCGCTGCCGCGTGAGTCGGGCTGTAATAGGCTGGTGTGCTGGGTGGAGTCTGACGAGGGGGAAGTCCGGATGTGGAAAATGGAGGCCCTCGTAGAGTGGGGGGGTGTCGTCTGGCTTGTTGCGCGGCTCTGCTGGGGTGGCGAGCCAGGGCTAGAATCCGCCTTCCATCCTGGGTGCCTCGTGAGCGGCTGGGCACAGGGAGAGCCAGTAGCAGCTCTGCCCCAAGTCTGTGAGTATACACACACACACACACACACACTTAACTCATGGTATCACCGAATCATGTACAGTACTGTCATAGATACTGATATATAAATTGGAGGGGAAGAGGAATGGATCACACCTGACTACTCAGAATTCCTGGCAAGGCTCAGGGAACCAGTCAGGGTGCCAGGGATCTAACCAGGTCAGCCATGTGTGAGACAAGCACAAAACTTTGTCTCCGGTCCTTGGATTTTTTATTCCTTCCTTAGCAATCTGAAGCATTTTGCCTAATTTGCTGCCGGCTCCCATTGCCTGCTTTCCTGCCTGACGACTCTGTCCCGCCTGCACACTTCTTGCGGCGTTCTCCAAGAAGAACCCCAAACTGAGGACACCAGGCTAGTAAGCGCTGCTGCATCCCTGGAATTCAGGGCAGATGTTCTACATGTTCCTGTCCAGACTCTTAGAACCGGGCGTCCTGTGCCCGCAGCCAGAACATCATTCCCTCCCTCCACGGCTTCCCTCTTGCCCCGGCTCACCTCTACTTGCTCACCTCACCCTCAAGGCCGAGTCTCCCGAGTAAACCAAACATCAATTCTAAGCAGTCTGAGGAACTGACTTCCCACGCCAGAATGGCTCTTCAGCACGCGCCGTGTTTCAGGCATCCCCACCCTAGAGAAACAGGCCTGTAGGCTCGTGGTTATGAACACAACTGCTCTTGGAAATTCCCTACAGCCTTTTTTTTTTTTTTTTTTTTTGGGTCACTTAAATGCTCAGGGGTTACTCCTGGTGGTGCTCGGGGGACCATATGGGATGCTGGGGATCCAACCCGGGTCAGCCACGTGCAAGGCAAACGCCCTACCCACTTTGCTGTTGCTCCAGCCCCCTCCAGCCTTTTAATGACAAGGGCGGGGCCATGCTCTTAGAGCCTGCTATGTACCCATCCATCATCTATTTGCCTTTCGGGAAATCAGAAGGAACCTGAGGACGCTGTCACGGAGCCAAGAGCAGCGTGTGCTTGCTCGGTGAGGAAGCGGAACTTCCAGTGGCACGGCTGGAATCTACTTATGCCACCGTGTTTTCAGAGCTCTCTGAAGAGGTGAGGAAACCATTCCAAGTTTGCACCCTGAAGAACCACTTGCTGGGCCCAGAGATAGAGTTTCAGGGTGAAAGTCACCCGGCATCAATAGATGTGGCCCAGTTATTCCCGACACCACATTCACCTGGAGCCACAGACCCAGTTGGCTGAGTCACAAGGACCCCTGGGCCGCCACAGCACCACTTGGTAATCCCGTACCTCCACAGAAGGATCACTGTTGAGCGTGAAGACATTAAGGAGGAAAGGTCTTGCTTCAAGGCCTCGAGAACAAAGGGGAAATAGTAGCAGCAATGTGGGCGCAGAGGCTGTTATGTGCTCAGTGAAATGTGCTCAGCCCACAGTAAGTTGCGGTTTGCCATCAATCCCAGGGGTCACAATGTCGGGTGCCAGGCGTTAACCACTTGAGCCAGGCCTCCAATTCCCACCTGTGTCTTCTTGAAGTTTGAGGAGTGCATAAGTGCACAGAGGGCCCAGAGAGCTGAAGGTTCATGAACACGAAGGACCCCGCAGCTCCCAGGAGCAGGCACTGCCGCGCAGCCAGCACCCAGGACGCCGGTGCTGCCTGCCACATTGGGCGGCCCCGGACCGCCGCTTCTGGCACCTTTTCACCCGCTGCTCACCCAGTTGATTGTATTCGTAATTAATACAACCTGTCTACTTCTGAAACAGAAAACTGACAATATTAAAATGCTAATGGTAGGGCCGGGAGGCGATAGTCCAGCGGGTAGGGCATTTGCCTTGCACACGCGGCCAGCCCGTGCCGGCCCGGGTTCAATCCCTGGCATCCCATATGGTCCCCCGAGCACTGCCAGGAGTAATTCCTGAGGGCAGAGCCAGGAGAAACCCCTGAGCATTGCCGGGTGTGACCCAAAAAGCAAAAAAAAAAAAAAAAAAAAAATGCTAATGGTGGTTTATATTTATTTTTTTTTCTTACTTTAGGCACATGGGTTTCAATACTGATCATGACAGGGTTTCATGCACACAGCGTCCACCACCGCGCCCTCCACAGTGCTCCCCGTTTACCCTCCCCTCCCGGCACCCCCCCAAGTCAAACTCAGGTCTGTAGACCAGGTCTCAGGTTCTGTTGCCTTTAGCAAGGGGTTATGCTGTGTTTTTATATCCTTCATATGAGAGATCCTTCGGGCCTGTCCTCTCCTGAATGCCTTCACTCAGCGTGACACTCTCCAGACCCATTCACGTAGCAGCAAATTGCACAGCTTTTTCTGGCAGCCCAGTAATATTCCATTGTGTATATATACCGTAATTTCGTTACCCACTCATCTGTTCTTGGACACTTGGAGTTGTTTCCAGGTTTGGCTATTGTGAATACTGTTGTAATTCACAATTACAAGTAATGAGCATAGACGTGCAAATGTTTTTCCTGAGTTGAGTTTGGGGGCCCCAGGTGTAGAGGCTCAGAGGCGGGATTGCAGAGCCAGGTGAAAACTCAGTCTTATTGCAATCCACAATGTGTAAGAGAAGGAAGAGAGAAGAGAGAACCCGCCATAGAGGCAGGCTAGGGGGGGGAGGGAGGATGGGGACATTGGTGGTGGGAAATGGGCACTGGTGAAGGGATGGGTGCTGGAACACTATGACTGAAACCCAAACATGAACATCTTTGTAACTGTATAGCTCACAGTGGTATAATAAATATTTTTTTTAAAAAATCAATAATAGTTTTTAGAGGAGGGTCATATTGTTTTCCCAAACGGCTGAACCAGCAGCAGAGAATGAGGGTGCCTTCCCCACACACACATCTACACCAACACTAGTCGTTTTGTTCTTTTTCATGTGTGTAGTTTGATGTGAGGTGATATTTTATTGTCTTGATTTGCATTTTCCTGATAAGTGATGCAGAGTATTTTTTTATTTTTTTTTTAAACTTTTTATTTTTATTTATTTATTTATTTTTTTTTGTGGGTCACCCGGCAATGCTCAGGGGTTTCTCCTGGCTCTGCACTCAGGAATTACCCGGCGGTGCTCGGGGGCCATATGGGATCGGGGATTGAACCCGGCCGGCTGAGGCGGCAGTGCAAACGCCACCCGCGGGCTTGCCCCGCCCCATGCAGAGTATTTTTTCATACACCTATTGACCATCTGTACATCTTCCTTGAGAAAGGCTTTGTTCATTACTTCTCCCCATTTTTTTTTGTTAGAGTTGTTTGATTTTTCTCGTGTGTGTGTGTGTGTGTGTGTGTGTTGTGCGCTATCTCTCCAACCCGTTTACTAATAAATTTTAATTTTATTTGCTCACTTGCTTTTTTCAGGGGCTCTCTCTTACTTTGTAAGTTCCCGAAAGGTAGAGAGAGAGACCTTACCTGATTTGTTCAGCAAAGGCACCCCCCGCTCTCAGCACAATAAGCTTCCTATAGAGTTTCATTTTTTCCTATAAAAGGTCATAACTTAAAAAGAAAAAAAAAGCGGAGCGATAGTCCAGCGGGTAGGGCGCTTGCCTTGCACACAGCCAACCTGGGTTCGATTCCCGGCATCCCATATGGTCCCTCAAGCACCGCCAGGAGTAATTCCTGAGTGCAGAACCAGGAGTAACCCCTGAGCATTGCTGTGTGTGACCCAAAAAGCAAAATAAATAAAACAAATTTAAAAAAATAGCTAAAATAACACAGCCACTTTGGAAAACAGCCTGTCAGTTTCTCAAGACTTCAGACATAGACGGTACTAAAGGGCCCCAACAACCCTCTCCTAGCTAGATGCCCAAGAGAAAGTAAAATACATGAAACTTGTACACAAGTATTTGTCACCACGCTACTCACAATAGCCAAAAGGGGGGCCGGGGAATGGATCCACTGATGAGCTGATAAACAAAATGTGGTTTGCCCACGCAATAAATTCAGTATTTAGCCTAAAGCTGGATGGAGTCACCGCAGGCGGTGCAGCTCGCGTTAGCCTTACAAACACGCTAAGTGAGACTGTCCGTCACAATTGGGTCACCCACTTAATCATTATCCCATGTGTTTGGGGTGTCAGAACAGGTCAATCCTGGAGACAGTGCGGAGGGTTTGTGGGTGCTGAGGGAGTGGGGAGAGGACGTGGGTGCTAGGGTTTGGTAGATGAAGAGAATGCTCCAAAATTAGATGCGGGAGCCAGGGGTAGAGTGGAAGCAGTAAGTAAGTCACATGCCATGGAATCCGAGTGCCAGCAAGGCCACACCCCGGGCGGGCCCCACAGTAGCAAATAAATAAAGTAATGAGGCTGGTGGCGCAGCTGTGTAGCCAAACCGTTGACAGGCGCTCTTGACAGGGGCGGGTTGATGACGTGTGAGTGACAGCTCCATACAATTGCTATTTTAGACAATGAAAAGAAACGCGGTGGTTCAGTGCAAAAGCGGCTGCTCCCCACGTGTGAGGCGCTGGGTTGGATTGGCACCCCCACCCCACCACCCCACCATCCCTTAGAAAAATCAAAAGCTACAGTTACATCCTTGAAGCAAACTAAAAACAAGAAATGTTCACATTGTAGTCAAGGTTTATCTTCCAAGCCCTGTGACCAGACTCGTGGATCCCTGTCTTGGGTGACAGCGGGGTTGAGGGTGCAGACAGAGGGCACCTTGAATAAAGAAAGGAGGCGCCCTGACGCGCGCCTTGGGCGCCCACGCCCGCTTTGTACTAACCCTGTTCCAAGCGCAGCGCAGACCCCTCCCTCACCTTAGCCAGGGCTCCCGGGAGCACCCAGCACCCAAGCGCTCGCTTCTGCATGCGCGGCTGGGAAAACGCGGTGGCTTGGCGCGCGGACCAAGCGTGTTTCAGTGGCCTGCCGTGGCCGCTGGATTTGGGGGTGGTGGTGCAGGGGACCCCTTTGGGGATCAGCGCGGGCCGCCACAGCGCCGCCGAGGTCTGGGGTGCGGGAGCCGCAGCCTTTGTGCCGCGGCAGCTGCCGGCTCCCCGCCGCTGGGGCGCGGCCTCCAGTCCGCCTCCGACCCCCGACAATAGCGCGCGGGGTGGGGAGGCCGCGCGGGGCCGGAAACTTTTCCCTGGTGTCCCCGGGCGCAGAGCCGGGCGCGCCCTCTCCGGGACCACGGCGGGGCTGCAGCGGCGGCTCCGATCCCAGAGAGAAGAGGGCGCGGGGCGCAGCGCTCCAGGGGCCGCCCGCGACCCCGGGAGAGGGGGACCTGTACCCCGGCCGCGCGCGTGCCTCCGGGGCTCTGGGGCGGTGGGCGCCGCCGAGCCGGGCCATGGGGAGGCGCCCAGCTCCGCGCCCGCGCCCTGGGACTGGGGCTACCTGGACCGCTGCTTCGCTCGCCACCGCGTCTGCATCTCCTTCGGCCTCTGGATCTGCTCCTCTTGCTGTTGGCTCGCCGCCCACGCGCTGTAAGGGGACCCCGATAGCGACCGAGAGACTCGAGGGTGGGGGGTACGGTTGGGGGTGGCATGAACGATGAACGGGAACTGGTTTACAGTGACCTGGAGTGTGTGCGGGGGGGGACGGTCCTGCGGCTGCCCGCCCCCCCACACCCTACTCAGTACCTCTTGGAATCTTAGGGTGGGGGCCAAAGCAAGGAGCCAGCCCTTTGCAGGATCCAAACAGCTCCAAGTGCGACACTTTCCGGATTCCAAGCCCGGAGAAGCTGGGCTGTGAGCCAGCGGCAGGCGGCCGGGCGGCGCAGTGAATGGCGCCCTGCTCGGGAGCCAAGAGTTCTGGTGTTAGCTGCTATTGTCGGCGTCCCCCCCCCCACCCCGTCTCCTGGTCAGCCATGGCCGGGCCACAAGACCTCTGGGCTTCATTTCCTTGCATGAAGGGGAAAAAGGACTCTTAGAAGGACTGGAGGGACTGAGCTGGTTCCAGTCAAGTGTTTAGTGCTGCCACCAAGCCTTGCAGATGACAGGGACCCTGGACCAAGTTTCTGGATGCTTCTTTAAAAAAATATTTTTTTTTAGGGCCGGAGGGATAGCCCAGCGGGTAGGGCGTTTGCCTTGCACGCGGCCGGCCCATACCGGTTAGATCCCTAGCACCCCATATGGTCCCCGAGCACCGCCAGGAGTAATTCCTGAATGCAGAGCCAGAAGGAAACCCCTGAGCATTGCTGGGTGTGACCCAAAAAATGCAAAAAAAAAAAAAAAAAAATATATATATATATATATATATATATATATATATATACACACACACACATATATATTTTAATTGTGGGGGGTGACACCATGATTTATAAACTGGCATTAGTAGGATTTCATGCATGAACTATTCCAGCATCAAACCCTTCATCCGTGGGTCCACTTCCGTCCATCACTGTCCCAGGGTCCCTCTCCCGCCCTCCCACCCCCGTGGAGAGCCTCCTCTGAGTTTCTGTTCCCCGTTTCTGTTGCCTTCAGGCATTTGTTATCCCCCTTCGTTCCTTCGTCCCGCATATGAGCGATCACTCGTGTCTCTTCCTGTCCTTCCTCTCTCTTCACTCCTCGCGGAACTCTCAAGCTCCATCTGGATGTTTCTGACTTCCTCAGTTTCCCCCATGACCCTCTTTGTGGGCAAGAGCTCAGGTGGTGAGGATCTTTTTTGAGCATTTTTTTGGGGCTTTTTTGGGTCACACCTGGCAATGCTCAGAGGTTTCTCCTGGCTCTGCACTCAGGAATTACTCCTGGAGGTGCTCGGGGGGACCATATGGGATGCCGGGGATCGAACCCAGACCGATACTGGCCAGCCGCGTGCAAGGCAAACACCCTACCCGCTGGGCTATCGCTCTGGCCCCAGACTTCTTCTGACCAGTCAAGGGACGTGGAAGACTGGCTGTCTTCTCATTCTCTCCTGCTGTTCCCCAAAGCTTAAGCTCAGAACCAGACAGAGGCTTCCAGCAAAGAGAAGTGAGCACGTGCCTCGGTTTCTGCATGAGCTAGGGGCGGGGAAGCATCCCTGGTCCCCAGAAACTGTCGAGACATACAGAAACTAGCCCCTCCTAGTCCGGCCTGTCCTTTGAGATCGACTTTAGGTTGGGGGAGGGACGCAGGTGAGGGAGGTCAGAAGCCACAGTAAGGGGTCTGGGGTGAAGCTGGCTGGGAGACCAGGCACCTCCTGGGAGTTGCGCCCTCACTGTCCGTAGAGGGACACGCGCCCAAGGGGGAATCTGTCTGCCAGGGCCCCTCCCGGCTCTCTGGAGTAGAAGGATTTAAGGATTCCCCTCCGGTTCAAAGAGACCAGTGGCCTTTACCCCTTAGGCCCTTAATGCTACTGGAGTTTAAGCACCACCCTTGGGGTTCCTTTTAGAAACTCGTCTGTTTCCTTTCAAAAAATAAAACCCGACAGCTGGTTTGTCAGCACCGAGTGGCGGGTCGTGAACTTGAGTCGGCCCGGATTAGCAGGCGGAAAGAAATTCCTCTTCATTAGCCAGGCTGGTGTCTCCGCGGCTCCGGAGGTCTGGCTCAGGCCGCAAGCTTGCTGAAAAGAGCTCTGCCCGGAGTTCCTGGGGCCTTCCTCCCCCACCCCTGTCAGGTCGGTTCAAAAACACCCGCAGGATGGGAGCCAGAGAGACCATACAGCAGGGAGGAGCAAACCAGGGTGGCTGACCCAGGTTTGATCCCAGCATCTCATATAGTTCCAGGAGTGATTCCTGAGTGCAGAGCCAGGAGGAAGCCCTAAGCTGGTGTATGACTCCAAACTAAAAGAACACGTGAGCAGGGACGTGTGCTGGAGTACTGTTTGACTGAAACCCAGTCATGAGCATCTTTGTAACTGTATAGCTCACGGTGGTACAATAGATCACGATCACGATCACGATCTTCCCGTTGATCATCTATTTCCTAGAGCGGGCACCAGTAATATCTCCATATGTCCTGTCTCATGCCAGTAGAGCCAGGGGCATCGGCTTGCTACAGGAACATAAAGAGCCTCAAACCATTATATTAGGTCATGGGAATGACCACCCCTCCTCACTCCATGGGCGCCGCCATTTTCCACTTATGGACTTCCCTCCGCGTCAGTACTCCACCCAGCAGACCAGCCCATCACAGCGGCGTCTTGGCAGCCGCTAGCGGCGCCGTGGTTCATCAATAAATGCTTTATTTGGAGGTGTTTTAAAGAGTTTGCCTCCTGCTCGACAAGCCTGGCAAGCTTCTCGTGTTGTATATGATATGCCAAATTCCAGTAACAATTATATTAGGTACAATAGAAATAAAAATAAATAAAATTTAAAAAATAATAATGAAAGAACACCTGCCGGGTGTCCGAGCACAGGGCTCTTTTTTTCTTTCTTTTTTGGTCACACCCGGTGATGCTCAGGGGTTACTCCTGGCTCTGCACTCAGGAATTACTCCTGGCGGTGCTCAGGGGACCATATGGGATGCCGGGGATCAAACCTGGTTCAGTCGCGTGTAAGGCAAACGCCCTCCCCGCTGGACTATCCGCTCCGGCCCACGCAGGGCTCTTGAAACAAAGCGCACAGGTGCCCTTCCTGAAGCCTGCCCAGCCCTGGGTCTCTTGTCTCTACCACAGGCTGCTCTATCTGCGATGTGCCCGCGCGTGCCCGCAGAGCCGGGCCAGGGGGCCAGTCGGCGCTGGGTGCCACGTGCTTCCTTCTGGCCAGCCTGTGTGACCCTGCCGGAGCAGTTCTGGCCAGACAGCTCACCATCCAGGTACGGTGCTTCTGTCGGCCCCGTCTGCGGGGGGTCCTTCCGCCCTGCCTAGGGCCCCCAGAGTCACGTCCTTCCAGTGTGTTCCCGGGTGACCTTCCCCCAGGGACTCTGGATCCCTACTGCTGCTGGGCTCTTCTCCCAGTGCTTACCAGCTGCGATAAACTCCCACCTTACCATTACGGGCTTTGCTACTGAAATGGGAGCTTATGAGGGGCTGGAGCTTGTGTTCCTTGAACCCAGCATTGAAATAGCAACTGGCACATAGTAGAGGCTCAATAAACAGTCCTGTTCGTCTAGCCAGGGCTCCAGCTGCTTCAAAGCCTCTGACTCCTTTGCTGGTAGCCCAAATCTAGCGCTACTAGATTCATTCCAGGCCACCCCCAACCCCAAGTCAAGGCCTTCTCTCTGCGTCGGTAGCTTTTCTATCCCCCTTGGGAAAGGGGCTGTCTACCTCCAATAGCCGCCCAGACAGCCTGCGGAGGCCCCAGAACTGGTCACCTCATAGGGCTGGTTCTGGCTGGCTGCTCGCCCCGCAGAAGGGAAGGAGGACAGCGGCGGAGCCGGCCCAGATCTGGAGAGTTCTCCAGCCGGCTTTGAGCCGCGCCTCTCAGACACGGTCACCTGGTGTGCTGGGCTGTGGTGCGCTGATGGAGCTCGTGTCCGGTCGGGAGCCCCTGCTCAGTAGCTTAACCGCTCCCGCCCAAACGCCTTCCCGTGTGTTGGCACATTTCAGCTTCACCCTGGACTGTGGCTGCTGTTGCAATCCCTGTTTCACGCTTCGTCCCCCTCCAGCCAGGGGCGGAGCCGGGATTCACACTGCGGGACAGACCCTTCCTGTCACAGCTGGCTCTTGCCAGCTGCAGTCCCTGCTCTGTTAGCCTCCCTGTTTGTCAGGAGGAGGAAACCAAACCGAGGCCCAGAGACGTCCAGTGACTAGGTAAAAGTTGCACAGCAGCACCGCTGCCGAGCAGTGGAGCGGATGATGAGGGACGGGGTGTTTGCCCCTGTCCATGCCACGCCGGCAGCTTCTCAGCTCCTGGGCAGTCAGTGAGATGACAGCCACCTGAGGTGGGGCGGGGAGTATGGAAGCTTCTGGAAGCCCCAGCCAGCGGCAGTGGTGTGGAGAGAAAGGCAGGACGAGAGAGGACCGGCACTTGTTCCGCGCGCCGTTTCTCCCAGGTCTTCACCGGGGCCTACCTCGCAGCCGTTCGCCTGGTCACCGTGGTGTTCGTTCTCTCCCGGTCTGCGCCTCCAAATCCACAGCCAGCTCCAGTGAGTGTGCGGCGTTTCCTGTCTGCTCCGGCCTCTGCCGGGAGCACGCCCCAGAGAGATGCTCACATCCCGGGAGGGAGGGCTGGGAGCCCGCAGGGCCCGGGCGGGGGCGGGGGGGTCGTGCGGTGAGCAGGCTGCGGGTGGGGTGCAGGGGGAGCAGGCTGTGGCAGTGCAGGGGGTCTCTGTGTGCAGGTGGGGTGGGGGTCTCTGCGAGCAGGTCGGGGGTCTCTGCGAGCAGGTCGGGGTCTCTGCGAGCAGGTCGGGGGTCTCTGTGAGCAGGTCGGGGGTCTCTGTGAGCAGGTGAGGGTGGGGGTCTGTGAGCCGGTCTGGGGGTCTCTGTGTGCAGGTCGGGGTCTCGTGTGCAGGTGGGGGTGGGGGTCTCTCGCGAGCAGGTCGGGGGTCTTTGTGAGCAGGCCGGGGGTCTCTGGGTTCAGGTGGGGAGATCTTTGTGTGCAGGTGGGGTGGGGGTCTCTGTGAGCAGGTCGGGGGTCTCTGTGTTCAAGTGGTGGTAGGGGGTCTTTGTGAGCAGGTCAGGGGTCTCTGTTCAGGGTGAGGGTGGGGGTCTCTATGAGCAGGTAGTGGGTCTTTATGTGCAGGTGGGGGTGGGGGTCTTTGTGAGCAGGTGGGGGGTCTCTATGTGCAGGTGGGGGTCTCTGCGAGCAGGTCGGGGGTCTTTGTGAGCAGGCCGGGGGTCTCTGGGTTCAGGTGGGAGATCTTTGTGTGCAGGTGGGGTGGGGATCTCTGTGAGTAGGTCGGGGTCTCTGTGTTCAAGTGGTGGTAGGGGTCTTTGTGAGCAGGTCAGGGGTCTCTGTGTTCAGGTGAGGGTGGGGGGTCTCTATGAGCAGGTAGTGGGTCTTTGTGTGCATGTGGGGGTGGGGGGTCTTTGTGAGCAGGTCGGGGGGTCTCTATGTGCAGGTGGGGGGGGTCTCTGCGAGGCAGGTGGGGGTCTCTGCGAGCAGGTCGGGGTCTCTGAGCAGGTCAGGGGTCTCTGCGGAGCAGGTCGGGGGTCTCTGAGCAGGTCTGGGGTCTCTGGGTTCAGGTGAGGGTGGGGGTGTCTATGAGCAGGTCGGGGGTCTCTGTGAGCAGGTCGGGGGTCTCTGCGAGCAGGTCGGGGTTTCTGCGAGCAGGTCGAGGTCTCTGCGAGCAGGTCGGGGTCTCTGTGAGCAGGTCGGGGTCTCTTTGAGCAGGTCGGGGGGTCTCTGTGAGCAGGCCGGGGTCTCTGTGAGCAGGTCGGGGGTCTCTGTGAGGCAGGTCGGGGGTCTCTGTGTGCAGGTCAGGGGTCTCTGTGTGCAGGTTGGGAGTCTTTGTGAGCAGGTCGGGGGTCTCTGTGAGCAGGTCGGGGGTCTCTGTGTGCAGGTGGGGGTCTTTGTGAGTAGGTCGAGTCTCTGTGAGCAGGCCGGGGTCTCTGTGAGCAGGTCGGGGGTCTCTGTGAGCAGGTCAGGGGTCTCTGTGTGCAGGTCAGGGGTCTCTGTGTGCAGGTCGGAGTCTTTGTGAGCAGGTCGGGGTCTCTGTGAGCAGGTCGGGGGGTCTCTGTGTGCAGGTCGGGTGTCTCTGTGAGCAGGTTGGGGGTCTTTGTGAGCAGGTCGGGGGTCTCTGTGTGCAGGTGGGGGTGGGGGTCTCTGTGAGCAGGTCGGGCGTCTCTGTGAGCAGGTCGGGGTCTCTGTGTGCAGGTCGGGGGTCTCTGTGAGCAGGTCGGGGTCTCTGTGAGCAGGTCGGGGTCTTTGTGAGCAGGTCGGGGTCTCTGTGTGCAGGTCGGGAGTCTCTGTGAGCAGGTCGGGGTCTCTGTGAGCAGGTCGGGGGTCTCTGTGTGCAGGTCGGGAGTCTCTGCGAGCAGGTCGGGGGTCTCTGTGTGCAGGTGGGGGTGGGGGTCTTTGTGAGCAGGTCGGGAGTCTCTGTGAGCAGGTCGGGGTCTCTGTGTGCAGGCCGGGGTCTCTGTGGAGCAGACCGGGGGTCTCTGTGTGCAGGCCGGGGTCTCTGTGTGCAGGTCGGGGTCTCTGTGTGCAGGCCGGGGGTCTCTGTGAGCAGGCCTGGGGTCTCTGTGAGCAGGTTGGGAGTCTTTGTGAGCAGGTCGGGGGTCTCTGTGTGCAGGCCGGGGGTCTCTGTGTGTGCAGGTCGGGGTCTTGTTCTGTGAGCAGGTCGGGGGTCTCTGTGAGCAGGTCGGGGTCTTTGTGAGGCAGGTCGGGGGTCTCTGTGTGCAGGTCGGGAGTCTCTGTGAGCAGGTCGGGGGTCTCTGTGTGCAGGTCGGGAGTCTCTGCGAGCAGGTCGGGGGTCTCTGTGTGCAGGTGGGGGTGGGGGGTCTTTGTGAGCAGGTCGGGAGTCTCTGTGAGCAGGTCGGGGGGTCTCTGTGTGCAGGTCGGGAGTCTCTGTGTGCAGGCCGGGGTCTCTGTGAGCAGGCCGGGGTCTCTGTGTGCAGGTCGGGAGTCTCTGTGGAGCAGGTCGGGGTCTCTGTGTGCAGGCCGGGGGTCTCTGTGAGCAGGCCTGGAGTCTCTGTGAGCAGGTTGGGAGTCTTTGTGAGCAGGTCGGGGGTCTCTGTGTGCAGGCCGGGGGTCTCTGTGAGCAGGTCGGGGGTCTCTGTGTACAGGCCGGGTGTCTCTGTGTGCAGGCCGGGTGTCTCTGTGAGCAGGTCGGGGTCTCTGTGAGCAGGCCGGGGTCTCTGTGAGGCAGGCCGGGGGTCTCTGTGAGCAGGTCGGGGGTCTCTGTGAGCAGGTCGGGTGTATTTGTGAGCAGGTCGGGGGGTCTTTGTGAGCAGGTCGGGGGTCTCTGTGAGCAGGTCGGGGGGTCTCTGTGAGGCAGGCCGGGGGTCTCTGTGAGCAGGTCGGGGTCTCTGTGAGCAGGTCGGGGGTCTCTGTGTGCAGGTCAGGGGGTCTCTGTGAGCAGGTCGGGGGTCTCTGTGAGCAGGTCGGGGGTCTCTGTGAGCAGGTCGGGGGGTCTCTGTGAGCCGGTCGGGGGTCTCTGTGAGCAGGTGGGGGGTCTCTGTGAGCAGGTCGGGGGTCTCTGTGAGCAGGTCGGGGGTCTCTGTGAGCAGGTCGGGGTCTCTGTGAGCAGGTCGGGGGGGTCCTTGTGAGCAGGTCGGGGATCTCTGTGCGCAGGTCGGGGTCTCTGTGTGTCGGGGGGGTCTCTGTGTGCAGGTGGGGGGTCTCTGTGAGCAGGTCGGGATCTCTGTGAGCAGGTCGGGGGTCTCTTTGTGAGCAGGTCAGGGTCTCTGTGAGCAGGTCGGGTGTCTCTGTGTGCAGGCCGGGGTCTCTGTGTGCAGGTGGGGGTGGGGGTCTCTTGAGCAGGCGGGGGTCTCTGTGTGCAGGTTGGGGGGGTCTCTGTGAGCAGGTCAGGGGTCTTTGTGAGCAGGTCTGGGGTCTCTGTGAGCAGGTCGGGGGTCTCTGTGCAGGTCGGGGGTCTCTGTGTGCAGGCGGGGGTCTCTGTGAGCAGGTCGGGGTCTCTGTGAGCAGGTTGGGGTGGCGGGAATCGGGTCCAAACCCAGAGCCAGTGCAGGCAGAGCGGGGCTGGAAGGGACAGACGGGTGGGCAGCCCTGGAGGGGGGACAGCGGTACTCGGCTGACCCGAAGGTGTGCTTGCCTGTGGGCTGCTAGAAGAGGCCCCGGAGATGCCCGGAGCTGCCCAGGAGAGGAGGGTTCCGTTTGCTCTTCAGAGTGGGGTCCTATCTGGCAGCGCGTGGTTACTCCCATCTCAGCGCTTGGGGCTCCCGGGCAGTGCTCAGGGACTGTGGTGCGGAGGGTGGGGGGCGAGAGGCTCAGCTGCCGCATGAAGGCTCTGGTTGTTCCAAGGAGCGAGCCCCATCCTTTGAGCATCCTAAAGCATCAGCAGCGGTTGCCCCCCACCCCCGTCCAGTCTCACACTGACCGGCTCTGTGTAACTGTCGGGGCGCAGGGGCTGCCCTCCTGGGGGCCGACTAGGGGAGGCCACAGGGCCAGAGAAGATGATGGTGAGAGGTGCGGAGAGGGCACAGCGTGGAGCCGGGCCTAGGTGGGTGTTGGGATCGGTGGGTGGGGGCGTATCCTCCCAGGGCCCAGGCCTGGAGGGTGGGCGGGGCCGGGTCTGCATCATGTTCGCCACCAGATCCCAGGAATCGTGGAATTCGGGGTCTGTTGCAGGTGGGGGTCCCAGCAGAGGAGGAGAGGGCAGCGGCTCCAGACCAGCGCATTTGCCCTGGTGTTGCCACTCAGCCTGGGCCCAGGCTGGGCTCTCTGGGCGGCCGTTCCGCGGCCTCTGCCCACTGTCCGAGGGCCGCAGCGGAGGCTGCTGGGAAACCTGCTGCAGGTGAGGAGTGGGGGAGGCAACGCCCCTGGGGTGAGGGGTGGGATACAGGCAACGCCCTGGGGTGAGGGGTGGTCTCCCGACAGGCCTTCCAATTGCTGGGGAAGAAGCAGTTGCTGGCAGGAAAGGCCGAGGGAGATGCTGCCGTGGGCTCGGTGCCGAAGCTTGACCCGTTCCCCAGGACAACACGGAGACCCTGGGGTACCTGCTGGGGGCATCGCGGCCCTGGGCTCCTGGGCGTCCCGGATCTCGCCCTCTCCAGAATCGTGAGGCTGGGCCACTCCCCTGGGGCGTGGGGAGGTCCCTGGGGTGGAGGCTGGGCTAAGTCACACACAGGGGTATGTGCGTGTGTATGTAAGTGTATGTGCGAGTCTGTGCGGGCGTGAGTGTGTCCCCGGGGACAGCATCAGGGCCAGGCCGTGGCTCTGTGTGCTACAGGGGCTGGGGTCTCCTGATCTCCCACACAGCCCCCTCTCCCCGCTCAGTGCCAGGGCGAGGCTGTGCCCTCCCTCCGCCTGTGGGCCTGCCTCCTGTCCGCCCTGGCCGGCCTCCTACGCCTCGGCCATCGTGGCCACGACCGGCGACCAGACTATCTGCTCTCGGGCCACTCCCTGGCTCCTGGCGTCCTTGGGCTGCGCAGCGCTGGACCTGTTGGTATCCACCCCAGGGTCAGGGACACGAGTGCCACAGCAAGGGGGCTGGGCCGCTTTCTCACGTCCTGCTGCCCTTTACGAGATGGACGCGCCTGCGGGAGAGCCCTGGGCCGGGCACACACGCTCCACTCACTGCGTCTTTCTCTCTCTTCCCCTCGTCTCCTTCCTCTCCCCTCCCTCCCTCCTTCCCTTCTCCCAGCTGAAACACCAGCAGCACTGGCTGTGGTTTGTGCTGATTCTTGCTCCTGGCCTGCTCCGTCCTGACCAGCTATGACCTTTTCACTCTCCTCCGTGCCTGCCCTTTCTCGGAGGCTGGGGCAGATTCCCACTCTGGGGTAGTCTGGCCTGACATGCTGACACCCCCAGCTTGGGTGGTGGCTGGTCGTCGGGTGGGGGGGAGCCTGTGTGCCGTGGGGTGGGGAGCCCCCTGCGCCATGCGGGTGGGCACAGTGCCTCACTTGCAGATTCTCGCAACTTCGGGCTCTCCACTCGGGCTCTTCCTTTGGTTCTTGGAGCTGCAGTAACCAGTGACGCAACTCTGACATGGGGGGAACTCTCGTTTGGTCAAGGGCCACCTGGGTATCTATAGTGTCACTCCGGGGCCTTACAGGACTGGCAGATGAGACATGTATGCGCGTCTCTCTCTGTCCGGCATGTCATGGCCCCAGGCCACAGCCCGGGATGTCACAGGTCCAGCTGAGTGACACCCCCATGCCTGACCTCAAATACCAGGAAACCTGCCTCTCCCAGTGCCGTGAAGGCCACGCTCTAGACTGGGGCAGCCCTGGGTGTCCTTGGCTTGTGGCCCCTCACTTAGATGTCCCCATCTCTGCCTGGTCTCTGGGTATCTGGGTGTTCTCTCCCTGGGACTCAGAGGCCCCCTCACCCCGGGCCCACAGAGACCCTGTTTCCAAATCAGTCACCTCTGAGGTGCCAGGGGTGTGGGAACACCAGGCAGATGCGTCTGGGCTCATTTAGCTGTTTCCAGCAGTATTTCTCCCACTGGTCACAGGCTGGACCGAGTGGGCAGGGTGCTAGCTAACAGGCAGCGCGGTGTTGTCTGCCGGTGTGCCCTGTCTGTTCTGGGGTCATCAGGAGCGCTTGGGGGCAAAGGAGAGGCAGCCCTCTGCTTGGACCTTGACGGCTCAACTCAGATCATCTTCCTGTCCTGGTGGGTGCGGTGTGGAGTGCGCAGGGCCTGGACCTGGGTGTCTGAAGGCTGCGAGCCCCGACATGCAAAGCCCTTCTGACCAGTGGCGGCACAGATGACGGAGAAACTCCTGAGGTGGCAAGAAGCAAGGCAAGATGCCCCCACCCCGGTGGGCAGCGGTGGGAACTGGCCCGGTGGGCACTTGGGAATTCAGAGTGGGGTCCCCCAGAGCTTAGCCCGTTCACTTTAAAAAATGTGTTTCCTCGCAACCGGCCCATGCCGGCCCGGGTTCGATCCCCGGCATCCCATATGTCCCCCGAGCGCAGCCAGGAGTAATTCCTGAGTGCAGAGCCAGGAGTAACCCCTGAGCATTGCCGGGTGTGACCCAAAAAGCAAAAGAATAAAATAAAAATGTGCTTCCAGGACCCGGAGTGATAGCACAGTGGGAAGAGCATTTGCCTTGCATGAGGCCTACCCAAGTTCAATCCCAGCATCCCATATGGTCCCCTGAGCACCGCCAGCAGTGATTCCTGAGTGCAGAGCCAGGAGCAACCCCTGAGCATTGCTGGGTGTGACCCCACAATAAGAAATTAAAAGAAGGAAGTGTTTCCAGTCCTCACCTGAGACTCTCAAAGCAGCAATCCTAGGTCCAGAGTGACGACACTGTGGGGAGGGCACTTGCCTCGCAGCGTGACTGGCACTGGTTCAATCCCCGACACCACATATGATCCCCCGAACCCCGCCAGGAGCGCAGAGCCAGCCCTGAGAACTTCTGGGTGTGCTCCCCAGTCCCCGATACTTGCTCAGGTGAGGCCAGGGTTGTAACTCAGAAATTGAACATTTGCCTTGCATGCATGAGGCCCTGGCATCTACGTCCAGCCAGATGAAAAGGAGAGAAGAAAAGAAGAAATGCTGCTCACTCAGGTGTTCACCTGCAGCAGAGCTCGGGAGTTTTGGGTGCCCTCAGAGAGGCGCACGTCTCCAGGAAGCAGGAAGGGTGGGGGCTCTGAGAGGGCTGATGGAGTCTCAGGGACCCCAGCCACAGTGCCACGGGCAGGACACTTGCACGTGGCTGACCCAGGTCCTGTTCCTGGTGCCATCTTTGGTCCCCTAAGCCCCACCAGGAATGATTCCCAAGTGCAAAACCAGGAGTAAGGCTTGAGCACAGCTAGGTGTGGACCACCTCCAAATGATAATAATGAGGAGGAGGAGGAAAGAAGGAGGAGGAGGAAAAAGAGAAGGAGAAGGAGGAGAAGGAGAAGAAGAAGAAGAAGAAGAGAAGAAGAAGAAGAAGAAGAAGAAGAAGAAGAAGAAGAAGAAGAAGAAGAAGAAGAAGAAGAAGAAGAAGGAGTGAGGAGGAGGAGAAGGAGGAGAAGAAGAGAGAGACGGAGACGAAGAGAGAAGAAGAAGAAGAAGAAGAAGGAGAAGAGGAGGAGAGAGGAGGAGGAGGGAGGAGGAGGAGGAGGAGGAGAAGGAGAAGGAGGAGACGGAGACGGAGACGAAGAAGAAGAAGAAGAAGGAGAAGGAGAAAAGAAGAAGAAGAAGAAGAAGAAGAAGAAGAAGAAGGGAGAAGAGGAAGAGGAGGAAGAGGAGGAGGAGGAGGAGGAGAAGAGGGAGGAGGAGGAGGGGTTAAAGGATTAGTTTTGATTTTTGTCTTCAACTTTTTGGACTGCGCTTGGCTCTACTTGAGTTTGTTCCTGGTTCTGTGCTCACAGTCGGGTTCTCAGGGAACCATTAGTGGGAGCAAATGAGGTCACCCATATGCAAGCCCAGTGCCTTAACCCCCTACTATACCCCGGCCCTTGAAGAATTCCTTCTTGTCTTCTGTTGTGGGGAGGTGCTCAGGGATCACTGCTGGCAGGCTCAGGAGACCATATGGGATGCGGGATTGAACCTGGGTCAGCGGTGTGCAAGGCTCGTGCCCCTGCTGTATTATCCTCGAGTCCTCTGACCCCTCGAAAAGAGCCTTTAAAGAAAACGAGACCCTGCTCTGAGAAAACGCTCCCCTTCATTGCTCCCCTTCCTGTCTCCCTGTCTCCTTGAAAGAATCCCGACTGGGTGCCTCTCACCACGTTACCACACTGCCAGTCGCCCAGGCGATGGCAGCCATCAGCCACTACATGGAGTTGACCGTGGAGCCCGTGCCGAAGGTGAGTGGCCTTGGGGCCATATCTAGTAGGATGTCCACAAGCGTGGGCAGCTGCTGCGGAAGGGCTTCCTGGAGGAGGTGACACCCACAATAATTTATTTTATATCGCTTTGTTAGCAATATGTTGCTAATGGAATGATCAAAATATATTTCCTTTTTTTTATGGGTCACACCCCCAATTCTCAGGGCTTACTCCTGACTCTACTCTAGGAATTCTTCTTTTTTTTTTGTTTTTGGGGCACACCCGACAATGCTCAGGGGTTAGTCCTGGCTCTGCACTCAGAAATTACTCCTGGCAGTGCTCAGGGGACCATACGGGATGCCAGGGATCAATCCCTGTGGCCGCGGTGCAAGGCAAGCGTCCCACCGCTGGACCATCGCCCCGGCCCCAGGAATTATTCCTGGTGGTACTCAGGGGACCAGATGGGATGCCTGGGTCAACCCTACAGCACCAAAATACAGATTTTTAAATTATGCAGTACAGCTGGAGTTAAATTTTTAACTAGGCAGCAACTTTGGGGCATGTGTGTGACTGCCAGGGCTTCCAGAGGCACAGGGAGGTGAGGGAAGGTAGCCCATCCCAACTCTGAGGAGGCCTGGAGGTTTCAGTCAGGGGGACCTGTGTACCTGAGTGCCCACCCCAACTCTGAGGAGGCCTGGAGAGTTTCAGTCACAGGACCTGTGTTTACCTGAGTGCCCATCCCAACTCTGAGGAGGCCTGGAGGTTTCAGTCACAGGGACCTAACACCTGAGTTTTGGCAGAGTAATTTTGGTGAGGAGGCCTGAGCAATAGCACAGCAGGGAGGGCATTTGCCTTGCACACGGCTGACCTGGGTTTGATCCCGGCATCCCATATGATCCCCTGAGCACTGCTAGAGTAATTCCTGAGTGCAGAGCCAGGAGGAGCCCCTGAGCATTGCAGGGTGCAACCCAAAAAAGCAGATAGATAGATAGATAGATAGATAGACAGACAGACAGACAGACAGACAGACAGACAGACAGACAGACAGACAGACAGACAGACAGACAGACAGACAGACAGACAGACAGATAGATAGATAGATAGGTAGGTAGGTAGGTAAGTAGGTAGATAGACAGACAGACAGACAGACAGATAGATAGAGAGAGATAGATAGAGAGAGAGAGATAGATAGGTAGGTGGTAGGTAAGTAGGTAGATAGACAGACAGACAGACAGACAGATAGATAGATATAGAGATAGATAGAGATGATAGATAGATAGACAGATAGACAGACAGACAGACAGACAGACAGACAGATAGATAGACAGACAGATAGACAGATAGATAGATAGATAGATAGATAGATAGATAGATAGATAGATAGATAGATAGATAGATGATAGATAGATAGATAGATAGATAGATAGATAGATAGATAGATAGATAGATAGATAGATAGATAGATAGATAGATAGATAGAGATAGATAGATAGATAGATAGATAGATAGATAGATAGATAGATAGATAGATAGATAGATAGATAGATAGATAGATAGATAGATAGATAGATAGATAGATGAATAGATGATAGATAGATAGATAGATAGATAGATAGATAGATAGATGATAGATAGATAGATAGATAGATGATAGATAGATGGAGAGGTAGAGATAGATAGATAAGATAGATAGATAGATAGATGATAGATAGATAGATAGATAGATAGATAGATAGATAGATGATAGATATAGATAGATAGATAGGTAGATGGGTAGATAGATAGATAGATAGATAGATAGATGATAGCTAGATAGATAGATAGATAGATAGATAGATAGATAGATAGATAGATAGATAGATGATAGATGATAGATAGATAGATGGAAGATAGATAGATAGATAGATAGATAGATAGATAGGGTAGGTAGGTAGGTAGGTAGGTAGGTAGATAGATAGATAGATAGATAGATAGATAGATAGATAGATAGATAGATAGATAGATAGATAGATAGATAGATAGATAGATAGATAGATGATAGATAGATAGATAGATAGATAGATAGAATAGATAGATAGATAGATAGATAGATAGAT
>JAJIBD010033736.1:0-17655 GCA_021461705.1 Cryptotis parvus | reverse complement strand
GGGGAATGGATCTAACTGGTGAACAAATAGACAAAGTATGGTTTGCCGCATAATAATTCAGTATTTAGCCTAAAGCTGGATACCTGGAGTCACCGCCCAGGCGGTGCAGCTCGCGTGCCTAGAAACACGCTAAATTGCCAGACTGTCCGTCACAATTTAGGTCACCCACTTCAATCATTATCCCATGTGTTTGGGTGTCAGGCTCATAAGGTCAATCCTGGAGACAGTGCCTGGAGAGGTTGTGGAGTGCTTTGAAGAATTAGAGGAGGAAAGGACCTGTCAAGATTATGGAAGTTTGGTAGATGAAGAGAATGCTCCAAAATTAGATGCGGGAGCCCAGGGGAGCAGAGTGGAAGCGGTATTAAGTCACATGCCATGGAATCCGGGTGCCAGCAAGCCACACCCCAGGCGGAACTACTAACGCTTTAAAATAAATAAAGTAATGAGCTGGTAGCGCAGCTGTGTACTTAGTAAACCGTTGACGAGCGCTCTTGACGAGGGGCAGGTTGATGACGTGTTAGTGACAGCTCCATACAATTGCTATTTTAGATTAATGAAAAGAAACGCGGTGGTTCAGTACTGACGGCACTATATTTACATGTTAGAAAGTGACTGGGTTGGATTAGCACCCCCCCACCCACCACCCCACCATCATAGAAAAAATCCAAACTACAGTTACATCCTTGAAGCAAACTAAAAACAAGAAATGTTCGTATAGTCAAGGTTTATCTTCAAGCCCTGTGACCAGACTCGTGTGGGATCCATATCTTGCCAGTGACAGCAAGCGAGCTGCGAGACAGGGAGAAAACATTGAATAAAGAAAGGAGGCGCCCTGACGCGCGCCCTGGGCGCCCACCCTTCCGCACAGCCCACTAACCCTGTTCAAAGCGCAGGCGCGGAACCCACTCCTCGCCAGCCAGGCTCCCAGGGGCACCTTGCCCAAGCGCTCAACTGCATGCGCGGCTGGGGCTGCGGTAACTTGGCAGATAAGCGTGTTTCAGTGGCCTGCCGTGGCCGCTTTGGATTTGGGATGTGAGTGATACTGGGGACCTTCTGGGGATCAGCGCAGGTACTCCCTTAACGCCGTGCCGAGGTCTGGGTGCGGCGCCGCAGCAGCGTGCCCGCGGCAGCTGCCGGCTGCTCCCGCCGCTGAGGCGGCCTCCGGATTCCGCCTCCGACCCCGACAATAGCGCGCGGGGTAGGGAGGCCGCGCGGGGCCAGGCTTTTCATTCTGCCCGGGCGGCGCGAGCCGGGCGCCTCTCCGGGACCACAGCGGGAGCATTACCATGGCGGCTCCAGAATCCCAGAGAAAGACTTGAGGCTGCAGCGCTCCAGGGCCGCCCGCGACCCCAGGAGAGGGGACCCATTGCTACCCCACGGCCGCGCGCCGTGCCTCTAGGGCTCTGGGGGGGCGGTGAGCGCCGCCACGAGCTTGAGAGCCATCGGAGGAGCGCCCAGCTCCGCGCCCCGCGCCTGGGACTGGGGCTAAACCTGGACCGCTGGAACTAAACCGCCACCGCGTCATCTCCTTCGGCCTCTGGATCACTACTCCTCTTGTTGGCTCGCCGCCACGCGCTGTAGGGGACCCCGATAGCGACGAGAGACTCGGAGGGTGGGGGGTACACACGGTGGGGTGCATGAACATTGAGACGGGAACTTGGTTTTACGGTGACCTGGAGTGCAGGACAGTCCTGGGCGCTGCCCGCCCCCACACCCCTACTCAGTACCTCTTGGAATCTTGGGGTGGGGGCCAAAACATAGGGGCCAGCCAGCTTTGCAGCGTGGCCAGCAGCTCAAGTGCGACACTTTCGGATTCCAAGCCCGGAGGCTGGGCTGTGAGCCAGCACGAGGCAGCCGGGAGCAGCGCCAGCGATGAGATGGCGCCCTGCTCGGGGCCAAAGTTCTGAGTGTTAGCTGCTATTTATTACAGAAGAATCACCCACTTCCGTCTCCTGGTCAGCCATGACACAGCCTAGAGACCTCTGGGCTTCATTTCAACATGAAGAGGAAAGGACTCTTAGAAGGACTGGAGAGGACTGACTGGTTCCATGAGGATCAAGATGTTTTCAGCAGTCTCTTTGCAAGCCTTTTGCAGATGACAGGGACCCTGGACATAAGTTCTGGATGCTTCTTTAAAAAAATATTTTTTTTTGGGGCCGGAATGTGGCCCAGGTAGGGCGTTGCCTTGCAGCCGGCCGGCCCATACGGCCCAAAAGAATTAGATCCCTAGCACCCCATATGGTCCGAGCATCGGGGTAATTCCCTGAATGCAGAGCCAGAAGAAACCCCTGAGCATTACTGTAGGTGCTTGACCCAAAAATGCAAAAAAAAAAAAAAAAAATAAAAATATATATATATATATATATATATATATATATATATATACTTACACACACACACACATATATTTTAATTGTGGGGAGGAGTGACACCTCGCTTTATAAACTGGCATTAGTAGGATTTCGTAGAACTATTCCAACATCAAACCCTTCATCCGTGAAGGTCCACTTCCGTCCATCACTGTCGAGGTCCCTCTCCACCCTCCACCCCCGTGCGCTCACTCTGAGTTTCTGTTCCCGTTTCTGTCGCCTTCCGGCATTTATTTATCCCCCTTGGTTCTACATTACATTACTGCATATGAGCGATCACTCCATCCTCCTCTTCTGTCTTCCCTCTCTCTTCACTCCTCTTGGAACTCTCAAGCTCCATCCCTATGGATGTTTCTGACTTCCTCAGTTTCCCCATAGACCCTCTTTGTAGGCAAGAGCTCAGGTGGTGAGGATCTTTTTTTGAAGCATTTGGGTTTTGGGCACACACCCAAACGGCAATGCTCAGGGTTTCTCCCTGGCTCTGCACTCAGGAATTACTCCTGGAAGTGCTTTCGGGGACCATATGGGATGCGGGAGATCGAGCCCGGACCGATACTGGCGGCGTGCAAGGCAAACGCCCTACCCTGGGCTATCGGCTTTGCAGACTTCTTCTGACCAGTCAAGGCGTGGAGGCTGGCTGTCTTCTCATACTCTCGCTGTTCCCTCAAAGCTTAAGCTCAGAACCAGACAGAGGCTTTCAGCAAAGAAGTGATGCGTGCCTGGTTTCTGCATGAGCTAGAGGCGGGGAAGCATCCCTGGTCCCCAGAGACTGTCGGGGCATACGGAAAACTAGCCTCTCCTAGTCGGCCTGTCCTTTGAGATAGACTTTGGGTTGGGAGGGCCTCGGGGTGAGAGGTCAGAAGCCACGGTAAAATGGGGGTCTAGGGTGAAGCTGGCTGGGAGACCAGGCACCTCCTGGGAGTTTACGCCCTCACTGTCCGTAGAGGGACGCCCAAGGGGAATCATGTCTGCCCAGGGGCCCCTCACGAGAATCTCTGGAGTAGAAGGATTTAGGATTCCCCTCCGGTTCAAAGACCAGTGGCCTTTACCCCTTAGGCCCTTAATGCTACTGGAGTTTAGCACCACCCTTGGGGTTCCTTTTTTAAAGAAGCTTCGTCCTGTTTCCCTTTCAAAAAATAAAACCCGACAACTGGTTTTGTCAACATATGTAGCGGTCCATGAACAGTCGGCCAGATTGGGGCGGAAGGATTCCACCTGCTTCTATTAGCCGAGACTGGTGTCTCCACGGCTCCGGAGGTCTGGCTGGGGCCGCAAGCTTGCTGAAAAAGAGCTCTTGCCCGGAGTTCCTGGGGCTTCCTCCCCCACCCCTGTTAAGGTCGGTTTCAAAAACACCCGCGGGATGGGAGCCAAGAGACCATACGAGGGAGGGAGGAGCAAACCAAGGGTGGCTAGCACAGGTTTTGATCCCAGCATCTCATATAGTTCAGGAGTGATTCCTGAGTGCAGAGCCAGGAGGAAGCCCTAAGCGGATGTGTGACTCAAGCTAAAGAACGAACGTGAGCAGGGGCGTGTGCTGGGTACTGTTTGACTGGGAACCAGTCACTTGGGCATCTTTTTGTAACTGTATAGCTCACGAGTGGTACAATAGATCCGCGATCACGATCAGATGATCTTCCCGTTATTGATCATCATTGTTTCTAGAGCGGGGCACCAATAAATATCTCCATATGTTCCTGTCTCATGCCAGTAGAGCCAGGGCATACGACTCTACTAGGAACATAGAGCCCTCAAACCAATATATTGGGTCATGGGAATGACCCACTCCTCCTCACTCCAGGCAAAAGCCGCCATTTTTCCCTTATGGACTTCCCTCTGGTAGCGAGTACTCCGCAGCAGACCAGCCCATCTGGCGCTCTTCATTGTGCGGCGCGCCGCCGGCGGGTTTCATCAATAAATGCTTTATTTGAGAGTGTTTTTAAAGAGTTTACCTCCTGCTTTCGACAAACTGGCAGAAAGCTCCGTGTTGCATATGATATGCCAAATTCCAGTAACAATTATATTAGGTACAATAGAAATAAAAATAATAAGAATTTAAAAATAAATAATGATAAGAACACCTGCCGGGTGTAGGAGCACAGGAGCTCTTTTTTTCTTTCTTTTTGGGTCCGTATTGGTGTGCTCAGGGGATTTACTCCTGGCTCTACCCTCCAGGGAATTCACTCCTGGCGGTGCTCGAGGGGACCATATGGGATACCGAGATCAGACCTGGTTCAGTCGCGTGTAAGGCAAGCGCCCTCCCGCTGGACTAGCCGCTCCGGCCCCGCGGTGGGGGCTCTTGAAAGGGCAAAGGCACAGAGTCTCCTTCCTGAAGCCTGCCCAGCCCGCGGTCTCTTGTCTCTACCAAGGCTGCTCTATCTGCGATGTGCCCGCCCGAAGTACCCACCAGAACCGGGCCCAGGGGGGCATGACGGCGGCTAGAGTGCCACGTGCTTCCTTCTGGCCAGCCTGTGTGACCCTGCCGGAGCAGTTCTGGGCAGAAAGCTCACCATCCAGGTACAGTACTTCTGTCGGCCCCGTCTGCGGGTCCTTCCGCCCCTGCCTAGGGCCCCAGAGTCACGTCCTTCCGATTGTGTTCCGGGGTGAGCCTTCCCCAAGGACTCTGGATCCTACTGCTGCTGGGCTCTTCTCTCACAGTGCTTACCGAGCTGCGTTAAACTCCCACATTACCATTCACGGGCTTTGCTACTGAGAGGGGAGGTTTGCGAGGGCTGGAGCTTGATGTTCCTTGAACCCAGCATTGAAATGGCAACTGGCACATAGTAGGAGGCTCGATAAACGGTCCTGTTACGTCTAGTGAGGGCTCCAGCTGCTTCAAAGCCTCTGACTCCTTTGCTGGTAGCCCAAATCTAGCGCTACTAGATTCATTCAAGGCCACTAACCCCCAAGTCAAGGCCTTCTCTCTGCGTCGTTATTTTTTATCCCTTCCTAGGGAAAGGGCTGCCTACCAATAGCCGCCCAACTGCCTGCGGGAGGCCCCAGAACTGGTCACCTCATGGGGCTGGTTCTGGCTGGCACTCGCCACGGAGAAGGAGGAGGACATTGAGCAAGCCTTGATCTGGAGAGTTCTCCAGCCGGCTTTGAGCGAGCGCGCTTCTGTCACGATCACCTGAGTGTGCTAGGCTGTAGTTAGCGTCAAATGGGACTCAATATAGGTGGGTGTGGAGACTCTGCTCAGTAGCTTTGGTCGCGCGCTCATTCCCGGGTGCTGGGACTATGTCATTTGCTTGCAGCCTACCCTGGGCTGTACTGCTGCGGACTGCAATCGCTCCTCTTTCCACGCTTCGTCCCTCTCCAGCCCAGGGGCGGAGCGAGTTCAGCAGGACAAACCCTCCTGTCACAGCTGGCTCTACGCCGGCTGCAGTCCCCTACCTCTGTTAGCCTCCCTGTTTGTCAGAGGAAGGCAGGCCAAGCCCCAGAGGCGTCCAGTGACTAGGTAAAAGTTGCAGCTTATGTTTACCGAGCAGTGGCGGATATTGAGGGACGGGTGTTTGCCCCCTGTCCATACCGCGCCGAGGGCAGCTTCTCGAGCTCCCTGGGCAGTCAGTGAGATGACAGCCTACCTGAGGTGGAGGGTGGGGGTAGTATGGGAAAGCTTCTGGAAGCTTTGATCTAGCCGCCGTAATTGGGTTGAAGGCAGGACGAGGGACCGGCACTTGTTACGCCGTTTCTCCCAGGTCTTCACGGGGCCTACCTCGCAGCCGTTCGCCTAGTCACCTTGATTGTTCGTTCTCTCCTGGTCTGCGCCTCCAAATCCACAGCCAGCTCCAGTGAGTGTGCGGCGTTCCTGTCTGCTCGGCCTCTGCCGGGAGCACGCCCCAGAAGATGCTCACATCCCGGGGGAAAGCTGGGAGCCGCAGGGCCCGGGCTGGGGGGGGGGGGTCGTGCGGTGAGCAGGCTGGGGGGGTGCAGGGGCAGGCTGTGGCAGTGCAGGGGGTCTCTGTGTGCAGGTGGGTAAAGTCTCTGGGCGAGCAGGTCGGGTCCGGCGAGCAGGTCGGGCTTGCGAGCGAGGTCGGGGGGTCTCTGTGAGCAGGTTCGGGGGTCTCTGTGAGCAGGTGAGGGTGGGGGTCTGTGAGCCGGTCTGGGGTCTTGGTGTGCAGGTCGGGGTCTCCGTGTGCAGGTGGGGTGGGGTCTCTGCGAGCAGGTCGGGGGGTCTAGTGTGAGCAGGCCGGGGTCCCTCTAGGTTCAGGTGGGAGATCTTTGTGTGCAGGTGGGGTGGGGGTCTCTGTGAGCAGGTCTGGGGTCTCTGTGTTCAAGTGGTGGTAGGGGGGGTCTTTGAGCAGGTCAGGGGTCTCTGTTCAGGTGAGGGTGGGGGGGTCTCATGAGCAGGTAGTGGGTCTTTATGTGCAGGGTGGGGGTGGGGATCTTTAGGAGGCAAGGTCGGGGGTCTCTATGTGCAGGTGGGGGTCTCTGTGAGCAGGTCGGGGTCTCTGAGCAGGCCGGGGTCTCAGGTTCAGGTGGAGATCTTTGTGTGCAGGTGGGGTGGGGATCTCTGTAGTAGGTCGGGGTCTCTGTGTTCAAGTGGTGGTAGGGTCTTTGTGAGCAGGTCAGGAGTCTCTGTGTTCAGGTGAGGGTGGTGGGTCCCTATGAGCAGGTAGTGGGTCTTTGTGTGCATGGGGGTGGGGGTCTTTGTGAGCAGGTGGGGGTCTCTATGTGCAGGTGGGGTCTCTGCGAGCAGGTGGGGTCTCTGCGAGCAGGTGGGGGTCCTGGAGCAGGTCAGGGTCTCTGCGAGCAGGTCGGAGAGTCTCTGAGCAGGTGGAGTCTCTGGGTTCTGGTGAGGGTGGGGGTCGGCCTTAGAGCAGGTCGGGGGTCTCTGTGAGCAGGTGGGGGTCCTGCGAGGCAGGTCGGGGTTTCTGCGAGCAGGTCGGGGTCTCTGCGAGCAGGTCGGGGTCTCTGTGAGCAGGTCGGGGGGTGGTGACAGGTGGGTCTTGTGGGGGTCTCTGTGAGCGTGTGTCTGTGAGCAGGTCGGGGTCTCTGTGGCAGGTCAGGGGTCTCTGTGTGCAGGTTGGGAGTCTTTGTGAGCAGGTCGGGGTCTCTGTGAGCAGGTCAGGGGTCTCTGTGTTGCAGGTCGGGGGGTCTTTGTGAGTAGGTCGGAGTCTCTGTGAGCAGGCCGGGGGTCTCTGTGAGCAGGTCGGGGGTCTCTGTGAGCAGGTCGGGGTCTCTGTGTGCAGGTCAGGGGTCTCTGTGTGCAGGTCGGAGTCTTTGTGAGCGGGTCGGGGTCTCTGTGAGCAGGTCGGGGGTCTCTGTGTGCAGGTCGGGTGTGTCTCTGGGAGCAGGTTGGGGGTCTTTGGGGAGCGGGGGTCTCTGTGTGCAGGTGGGGGGGGGGGTCTCTGTGTAGGCAGGTCGGGCGTCTCTGTGGAGCAGGTCGGGGGTCTCTGTGTGCAGGTCGGGGGTCTCTGTGAGCAGGTCGGGGGTCTCTGTGAGCAGGTCGGGGTCTTTGTGAGCAGGTCGGGGGTCTCTGTGTGCAGGTCGGAGTCTCTGTGAGCAGGTCAGGGTCTCTGTGAGCAGGTCGGGGGTCTCTGTGTGTGCAGGTCGGGAGTCTCTGGGAGCAGGTCGGGGGTCTCTGTGTGCAGGTGGGGGTGGGGGGGTCTTTGTGAGCAGGTCGAGAGTCTCTGAGCAGGTCGGGGGTCTCTGTGCAGGCGGGGTCTCTGTGAGCAGACCGGGGCCTGTGTGCAGGCCGGGGGGTCTCTGTGTGCAGGTCGGGGTCTCTGTGTGCAGGCCGGGGGCTCTCAGAGCAGGCCTGGGGTCTCTGTGAGCAGGTTGGAGTCTTTGTGAGCAGGTCGGGGTCTCTGTGTGCAGGTCGGGGGCTCTGTGTGCAGGTCGGGGGTCTCTGTGTGCAGGTCGGGGTCTCTGTGAGCAGGTCGGGTCTCTGTGAGCAGGTCGGGGTCTTTGTGAGCAGGTCGGGGGTCTCTGTGTGCAGGTCGAGTCTCTGTGAGCAGGTCGGGGGTCTCTGTGTGCAGGTCGGAGTCTCTGCTGAGCAGGTCGGGGGTCTCTGTGTTTAGGTGGGGGTGGGGGGGTCTTTGTGAGCAGGGTGGAGTCTCTGTGAGGCAGGTCGGGGGTCTCTGTGTGCAGGTCGGGAGTCTCTGTGTGCAGGCCGGGGTCTCTGTGAGCAGGCCGGGGGTCTCTGTGTGCAGGTCGGGAGTCTCTGTGAGCAGGTCGGGGGTCTCTGTGTGCAGGCCGGGGTCTCTGTGAGCAGGCCTGGAGTCTCTGTGAGCAGGTTGGGAGTCTTTGTGAGCAGGTCGGGGTCTCTGTGTGCAGGCCGGGGGTCTCTGTGAGCAGGTCGGGGGTCTCTGTGTACAGGCCGGGTGTCTCTGTGTGCAGGCCGGGTGTCTCTGTGAGCAGGTGGGGGTCTCTGTGAGCAGGCCGGGGTCTCTGTGAGCAGGCCGGGGTCTCTGTGAGCAGGTCGGGGGTCTCTGTGAGCAGGTCGGGTGTATTTGTGAGCAGGTCGGGGGTCTTTGTGAGCAGGTCGGGGGTCCCTGTGAGCAGGTTGGGGGGGTCTCTGTGAGCAGGCCGGGGGTCTCTGTGAGCAGGTCGGGGTCTCTGTGGGCAGGTCGGGGGTCTCTGTGTGCAGGTCAGGGTCTCTGTGAGCAGGTCGGGGTCTCTGTGAGCAGGTCGGGGGTCTCTGTGAGCAGGGCGGGTCGGGTCTCTGTGAGCCGGTCGGGGGTCTCTGTGAGCAGGTCGGGGGTCTCAGTGAGCAGGTGGGGGGGGTCTCTGTGAGCAGGTCGGGGGTCTCTGTGAGCAGGTCGGGGTCTCTGTGAGGCAGGTCGGGGGTCCTTGTGAGCAGGTCGGGATCTCTGTGCGCAGGTCGGGGGTCTCTGTGTGCAGGTCGGGGGGGTCTCTGTGTGCAGGTGGGGGTCTCTGTGAGCAGGTCGGGATCTCTGTGAGCAAGTCGGGGGTCTCTGTGAGCAGGTCAGGGTCTCTGTGTGCAGGTCGGAGTCTTTGTGAGCAGGTCGGGGGTCTCTGTGAGCAGGTCGGGTGTCTCTGTGTGCAGGCCGGGGTCTCTGTGTGCAGGTGGGGTGGGGTCTCTTGAGCAGGCCGGGGGTCTCTGTGTGCAGGTTGGGGGTCTCTGTGAGCAGGTCAGGGGTCTTTGTGAGCAGGTCTGGGGTCTCTGTGAGCAGGTCGGGGGTCTCTGTGCAGGTCGGGGTCTCTGTGTGCAGGCGGGGGTCTCTGTGAGCAGGTCGGGGGTCTCTGTGAGAGCAGGTTGGGGTGGCCGGGAATGCGGGTCCAAACCCAGAGCCAGTGCAGGCAGAGCCGGGGCTGGAAGGGACAGACGGGTGGGCAGCCCTGGAGGGGGGACAGCGGTGCAGTCGGCTGACCCGAAGGGTGTGCTTGCCTGTGGGCTGCTAGAAGAGGCCCCGCAGGATGCCCGGAGCTGCCCAGGAGAGGAGGGTTCCGTTGCTCTTCAGAGTGGGGTCCTATCTGGCAGCGCCGTGGTTACTCCCATCTCAGCGCTTGGGGCTCGGCAGTGCTCAGGGGACTGTGGTGCGGAGGGGGTGGGGGCCGAGGGCCAGCTGCCGCATGAAGGCTCTGGTTGTTCCAAGGAGCGAGCCCCATCCTTTGAGCATCCTAAAGCATCAGCAGCGGCGTGCCCCACCCCCGTCCAGTCTCACACTGGCCGCTCTGTGTAACTGTCGGGCGCAGGGCTGCCCTCCTGGGGCCGACTAGGGGAGGCCACAGGGCCAGAGAAGATGATGGTGAGAGGTGCGGGAGAGGGCACAGCGTGGAGCCGGGCCTAGGTGGGTAGTTGGGATCGGTGGGTGGGGCGTATCCCTCCCAGGGCCCAGGCCTGGAGGGGGGGGGGGGGCCGGTCTGCATCATGTTTGCCACCAGATCCCAGGAATCGTGGAATTCGGGGTCTGTTGCAGGTGGGGGGGTCCCATCAGAGGAGGAGAGGGCAGCGGCTCCAGACCAGCGCGATTTGCCCTGGTGTTGCCACTCAGCCTGGGCCCAGGCTGGGCCTCTGGGCGGCCGCTCCGCGGCCTCTGCCCCTGTCCGAGGGCCGCAGCGGAGGCTGCTGGGAAACCTGCTGCAGGTGAGGAGTGGGGAGGCAAACGCCCTGGGGTGAGGGGTGGGATACAGGCAACGCCCTGGGGTGAGGGGTGGTCTCCGACAGGCCTTCCAATTGGGGGAAGAAGCAGTTGCTGGCAGGAAAGGCCGAGGGAGATGCTGCCGTGGGCTCGGTGCCGAAGCTTGACCCGTTCCCCAGGACAACACGGAGACCCTGGGGTACCTGCTAGGGGGGGGGCATCGCGCCCTGGGCTCCTGGGCGTCCCGGATCTCGCCCCTCTCAGAATCGTGAGGCCTGGGCCACTCCCTGGGGCGTGGGGAGGTCCCTGGGGGTGGAGGCTGGGCTAAGTCACACACAGGGGTTGTGCGTGTATGTAAGTGTATGTGCGAAGTCTGTGCGGGCGTGAGTGTAGTCCCCGGGGGACAGCATCAGGGCAGGCCGTGGCTCTGTGTGCTACAGGGGCTGGGGTCTCCTGATCTCCCACACAGCCCCCTCTCCCCGCTCAGTGCCAGGGCGAGGCTGTGCCCTCCCTCCGCCTGTGGGCCTGCCTCCTGTCCGCCCTGGCCGGCCTCCCTCACGCCTCGGCCATCGTGGCCCAACTGACCGGCGACCAGACTATCTGCCTCCGGGCCACTCCCTGGCTCCTGACGTCCTTGGGCTGCGCAGCGCTGGACCTGTTGGTATCCACCCCAGGGTCAGGGACACGAGTGCCACAGCAAGGGGCTGGGCCCGTTTCTCCGTCCTGCTGCCCTTTACGAGATGGAGCGGCGCCTGCGGGAGCCCTGGGCCGGGCACACACGCTCCACTCACTGCGTCTTTCTCTCTCTCTTCCCTCGTCTCCTTCCTCCCCTCTCCTCCCCCTCCTTCCCTTCTCCCAGCTGAAACACCAGCAGCACTGGCTGTGGTTTGTGCTGATTCTTGCTCCTGGCCTGCTCCGGCCCTGACCAGCTATGACCTTTCACTCTCCTCCGTGCCTGCCCTTTCTCGGAGGCTGGGGGCAGATCCCACTCTGGGGTAGTCTGGCCTGACATGCTGACACCCCCAGCTTGGGTCCGGTGGCTGGTCGCCGGGGTGGGGGGGAGCCTGTGTGCCGGGGTGGGTGGGGGAGCCCCTGCGCCATGCGGGTGGGCACAGTGCCTCACTTGCAGATTCCGCAACTTCGGGCTCTCCACTCGGGCTCTTCCTTTGGTTCTTGGAGCTGCAGTAACCAGTGACGCAAAACTCTGACATGGGGGAACCTTCGTTTGGTCAAGGGCCACCTGGGTATCTATAAGTGTCACTCCGGGGCCTTACAGGACTGGCAGATGAGACATGTGCCGCTGCCTCTCTCTGTCCGGCATGTCATGGCCCCCAGGCCACAGCCCGGGATGTCACAGGTCCAGCTGAGTGACACCCCCATGCCTGACCTCAAATACCAGGAAACCTGCTCTCTCCCAGTGCCGTGAAGGCCAACGCCTAGACTGGGGCAGCCCCTGGTGTCCTTGGCTTGTGGCCCCTCACTTAGATGTCCCCATCTCTGCCTGGTCTCTGGGTATCTGGGTGTTCTCTCCCTGGGACTCAGAGGCCCTCACCCCGGGCCCACAGAGACCTTGTTTCCAAATCAGTCACCTCTGAGGTGCCAGGGGTGTGGGAACACCAGGCAGATGCGTCTGGGCTCATTTAGCTGTTTCCAGCAGTATTTCTCCCACTGGTCACAGGCTGGACCGAGTGGGCAGGGTGCTAGCTAACAGGCAGCGCGTGTTGTGTCTGCCGGTGTGCGCCTGTCTGTTCTGGGGTCATCAGGGGCGCTGGGGGCAAAGGAGAGGCAGCCCTCTGCTTGGACCTTGACGGCTCAACTCAGATCATCTTCCTGTCCTGGTGGGTGCGGTGTGGAGTGCGTAGGGCCTGGACCTGGGTGTCTGAAGGCTGCGAGAGCCCCGACACGTAAGCCCTTCTGACCAGTGGCGGACAGATGACGGAGAAACTCCTGAGGTGGCAAGAAGCAAGGCAAGATGCCCCCACCCCGTTGGGCAGCGGTGGGAACTGGCCCCGGGTGAGCACTTGGGAATTCAGAGTGGGGTCCCCAGAGCTTAGCCCGTTCACTTTAAAAAATGTGTTTCCTCGGAACTTCGGCCCATGCCGGCCCGGGTTCGATCCCCGGCATCCCATATGTCCCCGAGCGCAGCCAGGAGTAATTCCTGAGTGCAGAGCCAGGAGTAACCCTGAGCATTGCCGGTGTGACCCAAAAAGCAAAAGAATAAAATAAAAAAATGTGCTTCCAGGACCCGGAGTGATAGCACAGTGGGAAGAGCATTTGCCTTGCATGAGGCCTACCCAAGTTCAATCCCAGCATCCCATATGGTCCCCTGAGCACCGCCAGCAGTGATTCCTGAGTGCAGAGCCAGGAGCAACCCCTGAGCATTGCTGGTGTGACCCCCAATAAGAAATTAAAAGAAGGAAGTGTTTCCAGTCCTCACCTGAGACTCTCAAAGCAGCAATCCTAGGTCCAGAGTGACGACACTGTGGGGAGGGCACTTGCCTGCACGTGACTGGCACTGGTTCAATCCCCGACACCACATATGATCCCCTAGACCGCCAGGAGCGCAGAGCCAGCCCTGAGAACTTCTGGGTGTGCTCCCCAGTCCCCGAATACTTGCTCAGGTGAGGCCAGGGTTGTAACTCAGAAATTGAACATTTGCCTTGCATGCATGAGGCCCTGGCATCTACGTCCAGCCAGATGAAAAGGAGAGAAGAAAAGAAGAAATGCTGCTCACTCAGGTGTTCACCTGCAGCAGAGCTCGGGAGTTTTGGTGTGCCCTCAGAGAGGCGCACGCCTCCAGGAAGCAGGAAGGGTGGGGGCTCTGAGAGGGCTGATGGAGTCTCAGGGACCCCAGCCACAGTGCCACGGGCAGGACACTTGCACGTGGCTGACCCAGGTCCTGTTCCTGGTGCCATCTTTGGTCCCCTAAGCCCCACCAGGAATGATTCCCAAGTGCAAAACCAGGAGTAAGGCTTGAGCACAGCTGGGTGTGGACCACTCCAAAATGATAATAATGAGGAGAGGAGGAGGAAAAGGAGGAGGAGGAAAAAAAGAGAAGGAGAAGGAGGAGAAGAGAGAAGAAGAAGAAGAAGAAGAAGAAGAAGAGAAGAAGAAGAAGAAGAAGAAGAAGAAGAAGAAGAAGAAGAAAGAAGAAGAAGAAGGATGAGGAGGAGGAGGAGGAGGAGGAGAAGAAGAAGGAAAGAGAGGAGACGGAGGCGAAGAAGAAGAAAGAAGAAGAAGAAGGAGGAGGAGGAGGAGAGGAGGAGGAGGAGGAGGAGGGAGGAGGAGGAGGAGAAGGAGAAGGAGGAGACGGAGACGGAGGCGAGAAGGAGAAGAAGAAGAAGGAGAAGGAGAAAAGAAGAAGAAGAAGAAGAAGAAGAAGAAGAAGAAGAGGAAGAGGAGGAGGAGGAGGAGGAGGAGGAGGAGAAGAGGAGGAGGGAGGAGGGGGTTAAAGGATTAGTTTTGATTTTTTGTCTTCAACTTTTGGACTGCGCTTGGCTCTACTTGAGTTTGTTCCTGGTTCTGTGCTCACAGTCGGGTTCTCAGGGAACCATTAGTGGGAGCAAATGAGGTCACCCATATGCAAGCCCAGTGCCTTAACCCCTACTATACCCCCCGGCCCTTGAAGAATTCCTTCTTGTCTTCTGTTGTGGGGAGGTGCTCAGGGATCACTGCTGGCAGGCTCAGGAGACCATATGGGATGCGGGATTGAACCTGGGTCAGCGGTGTGTGCAAGGCTCGTGCCCCCTGCTGTATTATCCTCCGATCCTCTGACCCCTCGAAAAAGCCTTTTAAAGAAAACGAGACCCTGCTCTGAGAAAACGCTCCCGCTTCATTGCTCCCTTCCTGTCTCCCTGTCTCCCCTTGAAAGAATCCCGACTGGGTGCCTCTCACCACGTTACCACACTGCCAGTCGCTCCAGACGATGGCAGCCATCAGCCACTACATGGAGTTGACCGTGGAGCCCGTGCCGAAGGTGAGTGGCCTTGGGCCATATCTAGTAGGATGTCCACAAGCGTGGGCAGCTGCTGCGGAAGGGCTTCCCTGGAGGAGGTGAGCACCCACAATAATTTATTTTATATCGCTTGTTAGCAATATGTTGCTAATGGAATGATCAAAATATATTTCCTTTTTTTATGGGTCACACCCCCCAATTCTCAGGGCTTACTCCTGACTCTACTCTCAGGAATTCTTCTTTTTTTTTTTTTTTTTGCTTTTTGGGCCACACCGACAATGCTCAGGGGTTAGTCCTGGCTCTGCACTCAGAAATTACTCCTGGCAGTGCTCAGGGGACCATACGGGATGCCAGGGGATCAATCCCGTCGGCCGTGTGCAAGGCAAACGCCCCACCGCTGGACCATCGCCCGCCCCAGGAATTATTCCTGGTGGTACTCAGGGGACCAGATGGGATGCCTGGGTCAACCCCTACAGCACCAAAATACAGAATTTTAAATTATGCAGTACAGCTGGAGTTAAATTTTTTAACTAGGCAGCAACTTTGGGGCATGTGTGTGACTGCCAGGGCTTCCAGAGGCACAGGGAGGTGAGGGGAAGGTAGCCCATCCCAACTCTGAGGAGGCCTGGAGGTTTCAGCCCAGGGACCTGTGTACCTGGAGTGCCCACCCCAACTCTGAGGAGGCCTGGAGGTTTCAGTCACAGGGACCTGTGTACCTGAGTGCCCATCCCAACTCTGAGGAGGCCTGGAGGTTTCAGTCACAGGGACCTGTGTACCTGAGTTTTTGGCAGAGTAATTTCTTGGTGAGGAGGCCTGAGCAATAGCACAGCAGGGAGGGCATTTGCCTTGCACACGGCTGACCTGGGTTTGATCCCGGCATCCCATATGATCCCCTGAGCACTGCCAGGAGTAATTCCTGAGTGCAGAGCCAGGAGGAGCCCCTGAGCATTGCAGGGGTGCAACCCAAAAAGCAGATAGATAGATAGATAGATAGATAGACAGACAGACAGACAGACAGACAGACAGACAGACAGACAGACAGACAGACAGACAGACAGACAGACAGACAGACAGACAGACAGATAGATAGATAGATAGGTAGGTAGGTAGGTAAAGTAGGTAGATAGACAGACAGACAGACAGACAGATAGATAGATAGAGAGATAGATAGAGAGATAGATAGATAGGAGGTAGTAGGTAGGTAAGTAGGTAGATAGACAGACAGACAGACAGACAGATAGATAGATATAGAGATAGATAGAGAGATAGATAGATAGACAGACAGACAGACAGACAGACAGACAGACAGACAGACAGACAGACAGACAGACAGACAGACAGATAGATAGATAGATAGATAGATAGATAGATAGATAGATAGATAGATAGATAGATGATAGATAGATAGATAGATAGATAGATAGATGATAGATAGATAGATAGATAGATAGATAGATAGATGGTAGATAGATAGATAGATGAGATAGATAGATAGATAGATAGATAGATAGATAGATAGATAGATAGATAGATAGATAGATAGATAGATAGATAGATGATAGATAGATAGATAGATGATAGATAGATAGATAGATAGATAGATAGATAGATAGATGATAGATAGATGATAGCTAGATAGATAGATAGATAGATAGACAGATAGATAGATAGATAGATGATAGATAGATAGATAGATAGATAGATAGATAGATAGATAGATAGATAGATGATAGATAGATAGATAGATAGATAGATAGATAGATAGATAGATAGATAGATGATAGATAGATGATAGCTAGATAGATAGATAGATAGATAGACAGATAGATAGATAGATAGATAGATAGATGATAGATAGATAGATAGATAGATAGATAGATAGATGGATAGATAGTGATAGATGGGTAGGTAGGTAGGTAGGTAGGTAGGTAGATAGATAGATAGATAGATAGATAGATAGATAGATGGATAGATAGATAGATAGATAGATAGATAGATAGATAGATAGATGATAGATAGATAGATAGATAGATAGATAGATAGATAGATAGATAGATAGATAGATAGATAGATAGATAATGAAAGGGAGTTTGGTGTATTCTCAGTTGTGCTCCCTGGCTCTGTGCTCAGGAGTGATCCCTGGTGGTGTTCAGGGTGTACAGCTGGAAATTTAAGCCAGGGTCTCGGCCACGTGAAAGGCCGTGGCCTCACCTCCTGTGCTCGCTCTGTCTGACCCAGCACCAGACATTCTTAATAGGGCCCCACCCCTGCAGTGCCCGGACCTGTGCTCCCACTTTGAGCTGTCTCTCACCCCTGCCCCCAGACGTACTCAAGGAGCCTCTTGAGAAGGACAGTGCGGTGCTGGGGGTCGCTGGGAAGTCAAGGCACTTGCCTGGTACAGCTGCAGCTGCTGGGATGGTTCAAATCTGGTGCTGCATTTGGGCCTGAGTGTCGCCAGGTGTGGCCCCTGAGCGTCACTGGGTGTGTCCAATTTATTTTCAGGAATTAGTGCAAGACTTTTCATCTTTCCTTCACCTCAGTGTGGAAGGGACCCTGCTGGAGCACAGACTGGGAGAGTGTTGGCCCTCTGCCATGCTTGTGAGCCAACAGTTCCACTTGACGCTTCCCTATGTGTCCACCAGAGGGCGACAATTGTCCTCGAGTCAGCTTCTGGGAGGAAGACTGGAGCCCCACTCCCTAGCCAGGCTCTGGGGCCTCCGCTCTAGGCCTCCACTCTCCATGGTAATCTGTTCATTGACCAACTAGTATTTTTAGGGCTATCGAATTGCCTGGTTTGAGTAATAGCAGCAGGTTTCATAGCTCCGTGATACCAAGGCCTGCCCAGGCATTCACACCCCTTCTCACATTCTCCACATTCTCCATATGGTGGAGAGTGGAGCAAATGCCGGAGGTAAGGGGACCGGGTCCACACTCAGCACCACAGGGTTCCCAGAACCCCGTCAGGAGCGATCCCCGAGTACAGAGTCAAGAGTCAGCTCTGAGCATTGCCGGGGGTGGCCCCAACACCAAGGCGGGAGGGTGTGGAAGACCACCTCTAAGACATTGCTAGGTATCGGAGGATGCTGGGGCTGGGGCAATAGCACAGCGGGTAGAGCCTTGCATGCGGCAGACCCGGGTTCGGTCCCCGGGCATCCATTTGGCCCCCTGAGCACCGCCGGAGTAATTCCTGAGTGCAGAGCCAGGAGAAACCCCTGAGCATCGCCCGGTGTAAAAAGTGTTAGATGCACACTTTAGAGCAGCTCTACAGAGAACAGGGTCACCGTGC